>CAXHTJ010001364.1:0-42675 GCA_964019445.1 Populus tremula | reverse complement strand
TGAAGTTTAATGGCCAATTAGGGACTTAATTGAAGAAATCCGAGACCAAGGACTAAATGCAAAACGCGCGCAAATTGAGGGCTGAAATTTGAATCTGAAAAGTTTTGGCGCCTTTTCCTTTTAAATGAAACGGCGCGTTTTGACCAAAACGGCGCCGTTTCATGTACTGTTGCAAAAAAAAAAAAAAAAAAAAAAACAAACCCAAAACGGTGCCGTTTTGAAACAGCACCATTGTCTTCTTCCCTGCGCGCGCAGAGAACAGGGGAGAAGAATTTTTTTGTCTTCTCCACTTTTCGCCGAACTTCTTTCACCGACGGCTTCAAAAAGACGCCCACAATAGCCACTTGCATACTTTTTCGGCCACTTGGATAGTGGAGGGGCGGCCAACAGTGGCCGCCCCAACAGTCACCACCCCCCTGTTTTTGCCTATAAAAACAGGGGAGGGGCACCGAAAGAAAAAAAAAAAAAGAGAAGGGAGAGGGAAGAGAGAAGAGAAGAGAAGAGAAGAGAAGAGAAGAAGAGAGGAAAAGAAAAGAAAAAAAAAACAGAAACAGAAGAAGAAAGAAAGAAGCAGGGGAGAAGAGAGAAGAAATCGTCGCCTCTGCCACCCTTCGATCACCAGCAGCACCGCCGGCCACCGCTCCAGTTGGAAGCTCCACCGCGTCAGGTAACCTCCTGCTCCCTCGCCATCACTTTTTTTCTTCTCGCCCTCGCTGTCCCTGCCTGCACTTGCATGCAGAACGTGAATAATTCACGTTCTGCTGCAAAATGCAGCGTGGGCTGGTTACTGTGCTGATGCACAGTAACCAACCCATTTGGGCCTGGGCTGGGCCGTTCAGCCCAGCCCTGTAAACGGGCTTGGTTGGCCCAGCCCATGCATTTGGGCTGGGTCCGGCCCATGTTTTTATTTATTTATTATTATTATTATTATTATTTTTTATTATTATTATTATTTTGTTTGTTATAATTTTATATTTTATATTTTTTTTAAAAAGACACATTTTCTTCTATCATTTTCTTACTGTATTCCGTTTTGTCGTGGTACTTTACTGTTCATACGGTACTGTTCATCCGGCCCATAAAAAAAAAAATCAAAAATACTTGTTTTATTTATAATTTTTCCCCGTATTTTTATGTCATTTTTATGTAATATGGGACAATATTTATGTCGTAAAATACAAATCCGGTACTGAAATACCCGGTTTTCGACTTTCAAGAATAAAAACAAATAAAAAAAAAATGTTTTTTGTGCATACGGCCAAATGTCTCAAAAAAAAAAATCATTTTGTATTTTTCATACAAAAAAAAAAATCAATGTTTTAGCATGCATTTTGGCTTTAATAACCAGTTTATTAAAGTCAAGAGAATATTGGCCAAAATTTCAAAAAAACAACAAAAATTTTATTTTGTTTATCTTTTAATATCCGGGGTATGACATTATACGTAATACATATTCCGGATATTTATTTAATTTTTTATATATTTTTTTAGAACTTGGGATATGACATTACATGTAATGCGTATTCCGAACAATAAAACACGACCTTAGATGTTATCAGACATTAAAACAATGCAGCCTACCTTAGGTAGGGCGTAGTTGGGGTGCTAATACCTTCCCTTTACGCAACCAGTCTCCGTACCTGATCTCTAAAGACTAGTTAAGGTTCCTAGTAACCAGAATACTAGGTGGCGACTCCCAATCCATTTTTTACTTATAGAGACAAGAATTCCTTGTCTCTGATTATTTTTCAGGAATAAATATTTCGATTTTTCCTTGAGGGTGGACGATCGCCGCGCCGCCGCACACGTGCGACAACTTGAATCATTTAAGGATGCAAAAGGGTTGTTTGGCATTGAGGCTGCCAAGACAGCAAGAGATTAAAAAACTCCAGCTCAATGGTGGGATTGCTATGGCGATGAATGTCCAGAATTACAAAGGTTTGCAATCCGAGTTCTAACTTCATCTGGATGTGAGTGTAACTGGAGTGCATTTGAAATGATGAGTTTTTTTTGTTTTTTTTTATTTTAAATGTTGAAATTTTTTATAAAAATCTTATAAATTTGAATTGCTTATTTAGTTTCATACAAAACAAAAGAAATCATTTGCACTAGAGAAAAATGAATGACTTGGTATTTGTAATGTGCAATCTGAAATTGAATAATAATCAAGTTAAAAAGCAAGCTGATGATTTTTGTGTAAAAGATAATCTTTCATTTGATGATGATTGGATAACCGAGGGAAAAAAAGATTCGAACATTGATTTGTTTGGTACTATTGATAGTGCAACAAGAAAAAAAAATGGTAATGAAGATGAAAGTGATGAAGAAGAAATTCCTAATGATGTTGAAATGAAGAATCATGGTACTGAAGATGATTTGGAGATTCAAATTCATGATATTGGTGTTGGTATAGTAGTAGCACTAATGTTCATAATATTGGTGTTGGTACTAGTAGTGACACTAATAATACTCTTGATGCTAATGATATTGATGAATGTCTAAGGAATAATGAGGAAGATAAAAGGCAATGAAGTTGGTTTTAGTTTCCATAACACACCAGCAGATTGTTTGTTTTAAGTTTGATTATTAGCTAATTAAAAGTTATTTAAATTATGTATGAATTTTTATTTGAACAATGTATTTTAAGATGCTTGAATCATGAATTTTTATTTCCAGTATATACTTTAAAGTGCTTCAATTATTTATGAATTTTTATTTGAAACATATATTTTCAGGTGCTTGAATTATATATAAATTTTTATTTGAAGCATGAATTTTATGATAATGGATAGCTAGAAACGAGTGATTAACACGTCAAAACTTTTTAAAGTCGGCATAATTGAGGCGGCCCTGGTTTCAACGAGATGCGCACAAAACATCTCCATCCTGGAAATTAAACGCACCAAGTCTAGATGATAATCGAGAAATTGTAGCGAAGTCTTTGGCAACCAAAGTCCAGCTTATGGGCTGGCATAAATAATGTCTACGTTATTCGTTCACTACCATATGAATTCCATTACATGGCTAACATAGTCTAAGAGATTATTTGTTTTGCATAAAATATTTTGAAAATATTATTTTATATTTTTTTATGAAATATTCTGCAAGAAAATTATTCAACCTAAAATATTTTAGATGAATATCTTAATTCACTCCATCTATTAAAAAAAATATTTGTAGCTGGTGCTATTAAATCCAGTATAAGTTAAGCATTAATTTCTATCTTGAAAATATCACATCCTACAAATTTATTTAATTAAATGTGGGCGGTAAATTAGACACTCGAAAGGACTATTTACCAAAGGAACTTTTCGATAGCAAGTTAATTTAAAAACAAAATATTTGAGAGCCTCAAGTATACAGTTAGAAAATCTAGGATGAGTTTTATGAAAAATTATTAAAAGATTAAATTTTTTTATGAAGTTGAATCAATTTTTTTAAATTTAAATTGTCCGCAAATTATGAATTATTTAAATATTTGTTTTTTAACAGTAATCTATATGAATTATTAATGAAAAATATTTTAAAATTCTTTCTTAAAAAAATCATGACGTAGGTAGAAACAAATGATAAGAGGTTAATTTATTGCAAGTGAAAACTCTTAAAAATAAAAAAAATTATAAATATAAATTGTTTTTTTAAATACTTAATTTTATTTTTTTATGTTTCCATTCACCAAAATAATAATAATAATAATAATTTATATAAAAAAAAAAATTAAAAAAACCCTAATAACACTAGATTGACCCACCAAATCAGATGGATTGAATAACCATTTTTTCCAATCATAAACTTAGTGTTTCAATTAGATTAGCATCACTTGATGCATGATAGATGGGAAACAAGCATTTGGATCAATCTTCCAGTCTATGCTAAGTCAAATACGGAACGTAGCCATATCTCCACCTTACAATCTTCTGGGTCGCCTTCTGGTTAAGTATAAATTAAAAAATCTCATTTTTAAATATAAAATTACATTAGACCTACAAAACTCGTCGGGACTCAGGTCATTAAATCGAGATAACTTTATAAAAAATAAATCAAAATAAATTATGAAATTCATTACCTCGAAAATTCAAAACTAAATAAAAAATATTTCATTAAATAATTTCAAAATTACAAAACAGCCCATAAAAACTTCAGGAATTGCGGGGTGGGTCTGGGAACGTCTTCTTTTCTCCTTCCCTTCTTCGCCTGCTTGAAGATCACCGTCACCTGCAAAGCCAAGAAACACCACAAACAGTTGATTTTATTTTTGTTTTTTAGATCTGTCCGGTTCCAACACCTTCTCCTTTCTCTACAGATTTGCTTCTGTTTGCAGATCACATTTTTTGTTTCTCCTTTCTTTCTTTTTCAGGTGGTCGGCGGTGGGACCAAGAGGCTTTTGGCGAACGGGTTCGTGTCGCGTCTGTGCAGCTGCTGGCTGGAGAAACGCCGCTGGTTTGTGGCCGTTTCTATTGAAGAGACCGAAGAAGAAAGTGCTGCCGAGGAAGGGGCTTCGTGGTGCCGCTATGTGTGGGCTGCTGCCAGAGGAAGACGGCGCTGTTGTTCATGGAGGGGCCGTTGCTGCTAGGGCTGTTCGGTCGCCGCTGGGGACCGAATGGAGGAGAGACCTGGCGATGGAGATGAGAGAGTGAGCCCCTCTTTCTTCTTTGACTGGCGGTGAGGCAAAGTGAGGAGAGAGCTGGTCTCCGCCCGGTTCGCCTTTTGTTCCTGCAACTGAGAAGGAAAAGAGGCTGTTGTGGTCCAAAGGCCAAAGGAAAATGAGGGGAAAATGGAGATGACAATGGGGGAAATGGTTCTTTTGTTCTTGGTCAAGGGAGGGGGCAGCCTTGTGAGGGAGCAGAAGATGGGGAAGCGGCCGGTGGCTTTTTTTCTAGGCAAAGTGAGGAGAAGGGAGTGTGTTTTCTGCAACTGAGAGGGACGAGAGGGAGTTGTGCTGAGAAGAGGAAAAACTTTGGCTGGTGAGAGGTAGATGACGGGGAGATGCCACCGAGAGAGGGAAGGGTCTGTAAAAAATGGGAAAGATTGGCCGTGGCCTCTGGTTTTTTTGGCCAAGGTCAGGCGGCGCTTATCAGTGTAGAAGATTAGGCTTTTAGGGTTTTCTATTTTTTTTTCTCTCCACAATTTTTCATCCCCCCAATCAATCTTTTTTTTCTCTCAACCCCGAGTAAAATTTTCCTCGTGAATAAATTCACCCCCCTCCTTTGTGTTCATTGTAGCTTAGTATTTATAGGGAAAGTTTTACTAGGTTTTCAAACTATTCTCTCAACTTTTTTTTTTTTTTTTTTTGTGTAAATTTTGATTTTTTTTTTTTATTTATTTTTTGTATTTTTAAAAGCGGGCAATATCAACATCAACTCAACAAGAAAAATCAGTGATTGTAAAATTTACGTGTTAAAAGTTGAACGCGTTCAAAACCCTCAAAATTTTAAATTGTTTTGAGATGACGTTGAAAATGCTAAAAACGATGCAAATACATCAAAAATACTTTTTTTGGGTTTTTCTTTTTTTTTTGCCATTTTTTATTTTTTCTACAAATTTAACAAAAATATGGGTAAAAAATTGGGTAGCAACAAGCATTATCAAGACTTACCTTCTCACACCGCCCTGACTAGCTAGTATCGTCTTCCACCATTTCTGGGAGCATTCTTCCTTCTAAGCCTTTTTGCATTTTGATGTGCACTGTCTTCAACCATCTTCACAAACCATGCAGGTTTTCTTGCTCTAAATACAACGTATCCTATAGAGACTCCAAATACAAATCCAAATCCAAATCCATAACCCATTGCTACTACTTTCCATCCAAATCCCTCTTCAAACATTGAATCTTCTTTCTTGAAGTTTGATGGTGGCTGTTGTTTCCCTTCACCTTTGTTGCATTTTGCTTGCAAGGGAAACCCACATAATCCTAAGTTCCCTTCGTATGAACCATTTTCAAATGTGTTGAACTACTTACCATGAGCTTGTTGAACCTAAACTCAATCTAGAAGGTCAAGGAAGGCAACCACCCACCACCAGCCTCAACCGCCAGCTACCAGCCGCCTTCACACTTGAAGGTTGAATTTTCTTGTTTTGAATTCGTGTATAAATAGAGTGCTCAGCTTATGTTATATTGTGTGGAGAGAATAGAGAGAAACACTAGAAAGATAAAGAGAGAGGGTGTGTATTGTATTAAGCTTTTTGTATTTGTAAGCTTCTGTTTTTTGTAATAAAACTTTGTGTTTTATCCCCTCTAAGTGTTTCATTTCAACAACCAGTGGTTTCTCCCACCAACAATTGGTATCAGAGCCCCGTTCGTTAGAAAACAGAAGAGTTTTGAGGTATACCCGAATTTTCAAAGTTGTCAAAAACAAGTTTTGATCATTCCACTGTGTAGAGCTCATCCATACGAGCTCACTGGTGTAAAGAACAGCCTGATCGGAGTCCGCGTTGAGCCACACGTGCCGCCTGAAGATCCGGTGACTGTCGTCCACGCGCACCCACACGCGCCAGAGGTTGAAGACGTGTGCCGTCCACGCGCGCCATATTTGAGCCGTTTAAGCCGCCTAAGCCGAGCCGTTAGTCGAGCCATACCCCGAGCCGAGCCGCTCCGTACGTGCGTCGTGCCTAGCTGTTTTCCCAGCCTCCAGCACGCCGACAGAATATTCCCTGGAATATTCCCGGTTCAACCCAGCGAACCGCCCGTCGTACATTATTGGTTTTTTGACTGGTTCACCCATTTTCTGACCTGATTTCTTCAAAGTCAGACCGATTCCTTTTGGTCAAATTCGGCTCCCAGAAGGTGATATAGTCATTCAAAGAGAAAAATGACTACAGAAAGTACACAAACACTCATCCCGAAGCTGACCAAAGACAACTATGATAGTTGGTGCATCAGATTAAAGGCATTCCTTGGTTCACAAGAGTGTTTGGATATTGTACACTATGGTTATAATGAACCAGAGTCCAAAGAAGAAGAAGATGCTTTACAAGAGGCACAAAAGCAAGCCCTAAAAGTCAACAGAAAGAAAGACAACAAAGCAAAGACCATCATCTATTAAGGTCTTGATGAAGACACGTTCGAGATCATTGCTTCCGCTGAAACATCAAAAGACATATGGGAGGCTCTCCAACAAAAATACAAAGGTGCTGACAGAATCAAGAAGATTCGTCTTCAATCTTTACGAGGTGAATTTGAATTATTACAGATGAAGTCCTCAGAATCTATTTGTGATTATCACACAAGGATTATGGTGATAGTCAATCAAATGAGGAGAAATGGAGAAGCCATCATCGATTCTCGAATTACTGAGAAAATTTTGAGATCCCTAGATCCAAAATTTGATTTTGTTGTTGTCGCAATTAAAGAGTCCAAAGATGTGGACAAGTTGACAATGGATGAACTTATGAGTTCTTTGCAAGCTCATGAGTAGAAGATTATAAAGCGAAATGGAGATAAGGCAATTGAGCATGCGTTATAAGCAAAGTTGTCTCTCAATGACAGATATGAGCAAGGGGAGACTTCAACAAGTGGATATACCACTCAAGCAGGAAGTCAACAATCCAGATGAGGATTTCAGAGATTCCAAGGAAGAGGATCTTGGAATACAAGCTTTAGAGGAAGAGGTGGTAGAAACACCACCAGAGGAGGTCGAGGACAACAAGCATTCACTCCTAGAGGAAGAGGAGGCGGTTACAATAACCGTGACTAGAGGAATATCCAATGTTATAGTTGCAATCAATTTGGGCACTATAGCACTGAATGCAGAAGGAAAGCTTCGTTAGAGATACGTGAGCAAGCCAACTATGCAGAGAAGGATGACAAAGAAGCAGCTGCATTACTTGTCCAACAAGGACTTGATGAGAAACAGGAGAATATATGGTATCTAGATACTGGAGCTAGCAATCACATGTGCGGCTACTGAGAGTTATTTAGTGATCTAGATGAGACCAAACACGGTCTAGTTACTTTTGGAGATACCTCAAAGGTTCCATTCAAAGGTAAAGGAAGCATCCTGATTGTGCATCAAAAGTATCATTAAGTCTTTTATTTTACATATGTATTTATTGTTTTTATTTGGGTTTTTATAATAAGTGATATGCTTTTTAGTAATGAAGTTTCTTTTAATGTTTCGATAGGTTTTTGGAGCTTAAATGAATTATTTCATAAAATTCAACATCAGAATTCAGAACAAAGAATTGAAGAGAAATTTAGTTGAAGATTGAAGCAAATCTTGGTTCAAATTAGTGCTCTAAATTTGCCCCAAAAATCAATTCTATTCCGATTCTAGAAAAGAATATCATATGATCTATTTCAAGCCCAAACTTGCCTTATGTTGTGTGCAAACTTCAACTATCAAACACTCAAGGTTTCAATGTCAATCTTAGCCCAAATAATATGTACATTTGTATACTTATTTGATGCTCAAAATCAGCCTCCAAATCAGCCCAAGCACAATCCATGATCCTACACGTCCACACAACAAATAACATTTGATTTATTTTTGGTAATTCATTGATCCAAGAGGGCAAGCACATGGATGGAAAGCTGGAGGGAATATTGTGACATTATTTTGGGTCAAAACGAAGAAAGAGACAGCTCATAAAAGAAGAAGAAAAACGTGCACCAAAGTGTTCTCCAAGCTGACTTAATTTGATTTTCCAGAACACCTTTCGGTGTTTTGCCCATTACTTTCGACTCAGATGTCCAAATGAGAGGTTCTTTAATGATATGGAAATCTAACAGAATTGCCTATAAATATGTCTCTAATAGCCATCTCTGGAAGAGGCTTCTAAGAGGGTCGAATTGCTGTCCAAAGTTAGAGTCAGATTTGTGCCCGAATTTTTACTGAAATTCTGTTGTGTTCTTCTTTGTAGATTTCGGTTCTTTAGTTTGTAAAACTTATTATTTCAATTTGATTCAAGTTATTTCATGTTTATTAAAGTGTTCTTATATATAATCATGGTTGGCTAATCTCTTTCTTGGATCCAAATCAAGGATGATGGTGATTGATGTCAGTTCTTTAAGATATGAATGAATCTTAATGTTTATCTTTTCATTTTCTTCATGAATGTTTTATTATTGCAAAGAAATTTTAGAAATCATTTAGGTAATGTTATAATCTTGAATTTTTATGCACAAACCTTAGTTTTGGTATAGAGATTGCTTGATTCAATGTCATACTTAATTTGAAAGTACTTATTCATTCTTAAGCAATAATTAATCTTCATCTTTTTAAACTTCATTGTAATAATTATCCGATCTAATATCACCATCGTTGATATTAGGTTGAGTTATCTTATATATGTTGAAGAAATCACCAATACATCACCATTAAAATTGATTTGGACCAAGACTTACTTTTTCTTGTCTTTTAAAATCTATTTACACTTTTTCATCTTTGAAAAAAATCCATCAATTATTTTCAACCAAGTTATTGTTAATTTAATTTCTCTGAGTTTTTTTGTTGTTACCTAGCTTAATTTCCAGATCTAGCTCTCTGTGGATATGACCTCGATCTTACCGAGTTAATTGCTACATCGCACACTCATGCACTTGCGAGTTAAAACAAGCCGATCACAAAAAGCAGTCAAGCAATTTTGGCACCGTTGCCGGGGAGCTAGCAAGCAAAGGTAACAAATTTATATTTGATTATTTGAAAAAAAAAACATATAAATAAAAAAATCAAAAGGCTGGTTTTACCGCCTTAAAAAAAAAAATTGACCTCAACTTTTCGGATATTGGACTGTGGATTGGACTATTAATTGTTGGTTTTGGTTGGTTCAACCATTTTTCTTTTATTGTCTATTCTAGTTAGTTTCTAATATTTATTGTTTATATTATTAGGCTGGTTTTACCGCCTATTGCTTATTTTATTTTGTTGTTATTTATTGTTATTATTTTGAAGTGCTTGGCCGGTATTACCGCCTCTTGTTTATTTTATTTTATTTTGTTGTTATTATTTCTTTTATATTTATTGTTTGAACTGCTTGGCCGGTATTACCGCCTCTTGTTTATTTTATTTTATTTTGTTGTTATTATTTCTTTTATATTTATTGTTTGAAGTGCTTGGCCGGTATTACCGCCTCTTGTTTATTTTATGTTGTTGTTATTTATTGTTATTATTTCTTTTATATTTATTGTTTGAAGTGCTTGGCCGGTATTACCGCCTCTTTATTCATGCTTGTTATACTTATCTTTTAATGTTCATTGTTGTTAATATTGTTTATTAGTTGGAGAGTGAATTTCTTAATTTGTTGTATTTTTATTTTTGAGCTATTACTTTATCTTGTACGCTTCATTTACTTTATTTGCAATCTTTTTTTTGTTTTTGTTTTTTTTCTCTCCTTTCCTTTCGTATTCATATAATTGTTATATTATTATTATTATTATTATTTTATCATGGCTAATGTTGAAGATGTAGAGGGTGAAGGGAGTGTTCAAGGTAATGGACCTCCACAATTTAATGATCAACCTAATTTTCGAACTCTTAGAGAGTATCTTCACCCGGCTAGATAAAGTACACCTTCGTGCATTATCTTGCCTCTTAACCAACAAGCTTTCAATTTGAAACCGGGCATGATTCAACTTCTTCCCACATTTCACGGTATGGATTCTGAAAATCCATACATACACATTAAGGACTTTGAAGAGGTATGTAATACTTTTATTGATAGAACATGCACTGAGGAAACTATTCGGCTTAAATTGTTCCCATTCTCTCTAAAGGATAAAGCCAAGCTTTGGCTAAACTCCTTACGTCCTAGGTCTATAGGTACATGGAGAGAAATGCAAGCTGAATTTTTGAAAAAATACTTCCCCACTCATAGGACGGCAGCCTTACAACGTCAAATGATGAATTTTTCTTGTAGTCCAAATGAGTCATTTCACCAAGCTTGGGAAAGGTTCAAAGACTTGTTAAATGCATGCCCCCACCATGGTTTTGAGATGTGGAGGTTAGTGAGTTTCTTCTACGACTCTCTTACCGCAGATTTTAAAAAGCTAGTGTCAACCATGTGTAATGGTGAGTTTTATGACAAAGAACCAAGTGAAGCCTTCGATTTTTTTGATCAATTGGCTGAAAACACAAAGCAATGGGAGACTTCTCTCCCACTTCATGTTGAGTCTAGAAACACCATTTCTCATTCAAGTGGGAAGTTCCAATTAAAAGAGACTGATGATCTTAATGCTAGATTAGCCTCATTGGCTAGGAAAGTAGAGTCTCTTGAGATTAAAAAAGTGCATGTCATGAGTGAACAACAAGAGGAAAGTTGTGTTGTTTGTGAGAGCAAAGGGCATAGGACAACTGAGTGTCCTACCATTCCAGCCTTCAAGGAAGTGCTATATGGCCAAACTTCTGATTCAAGTAATGTTAGAAAGCCATTTTCAAACCAAGTAGGCAATCCCTACTCTGAGACCTATAATCCTGGATGGAGGAACCATCCAAATTTTGGATGGAGAAATGAGGGCTCTTCAGTACCTCAAACATTTCAACCTCCACCCCAACCATTTCATACTCCCACACATAACACGTACCAACCACCTCATAAGAGATCCCTAGAGGATACTCTTCAACAATTCATGCAAACACAAGGAGGAATCAACAACCAAGCTTACAAATTTCAAGACCAGACCAATAGGACCTTAGATGACATTCGAAGTCAACTAACCAAGTTGACTCAATCACTAAGCATTCAAGAGAAGGGAAAGATCCCAGCTCAACCAATGCCAAATCCTAGAGGTCAGGTACACATGAGTGAATCTTCACTTGGTGAACCTTCAAACCATGAACAAGTCCAAGCCATCACTACCCTTAGAAGTGGAAAGATTGTTGACAAAGCTATAGGTTTTGGGATTCCTAAAGGTATTGTGGAGGAGAAATCTAGGGAGAGTGAAGAGGGAATCAAAACACAAGTGACAAATGAGAGTTTGAGTGACAAAGAAGGCGAGATAAATGAGAAAGAGATGAGTGAGAAAGGAGATGATTCAAGAAAAATTGGAGTCAAAGTGAGTGATTTAGAATTTGTTCCTAGAGCACCATTTCCACAGAGGTTAGGGAAACCTAAACATGATCTTGTGAACTCGGAAATCTATGAATTGTTCAAACAAGTGAAAGTCAACATTCCACTCCTTGATGCAATTAAACAAGTCCCATCTTATGCAAAGTTCCTTAAGGACTTATGCACAGTCAAAAGGAGATTGAATGTGAAAGAAAGAGCCTTTCTAACTGAGCATGCTAGTGCCATCATCCAGTTTAAGACCCCTCCCAAATACAAAGATCCTGGTTGTCCTACCATTTCATGCATTATTGGAAGTCATAAGATAGACCAAGCTTTGTTGGATTTAGGAGCAAGTGTGAATTTGATACCCTACACTGTTTACGAACAGTTAGGTTTAGGAGAAATCAAGCCTACTCGAATCACCCTTCAATTAGCTGATAGGTCAATCAAGATTCCTAGGGGTATTGTTGAGGATGTGTTGGTCCAAGTAGATAAATTCTACTTTCCTGTTGATTTTGTAGTGTTAGACACCGCACCTATTCAAGGTTCTAATGCTCCCATCCCAGTCATCTTAGGTAGACCTTTCCTAGCTACATCCAATGCTTTAATTAACTGTAGGAATGGGGTGATGAAATTGTCTTTTGGGAATATGACTGTGGAGATGAACATATTCAATGTCTCCAAACAAATTGGTGAACATGAGGACATTAGAGAGGTAGATTTGATCCAAATAATTTGTCAAGAACACTTTGAGAGAGACTGGGTAAAGGATCCATTGGAAAGAACTTTAATTAATGATGAAAGACTTTATTCTTTGGAATGTGTTGATGAGGAAGTAAGAGAACTCGAGACTTATCTAGATCCAATGCCTATTATGTCAATAGGTCAATGGACCCCATCGTTTGAGACTTTGATTTCACCCCAAGTGAAAGTGGAGGCATCTCTTGTCCAACCTTATAAACCAGAAAGGAAGCCTTTACCGAGTGTCGCACGTGTACGACGGTGCGGCGATCGTCCATTGCACCAACCCTTCATGAGGGTGTTGTGTGTCTATTTGGTGTGGAAAATATGGTGAGACAAGGAGTTCTTTGTCTCTAAACTAAAAAAAGGACCGGGAGTCGCCACCTAGTATTCTGGTTACTAGGAAACCTTACTGGTCTTTAGAGATCAGATACGAAGACTGGTTGCGTAAAGGGATGGTGTTAGCACCCCAACTACGCCCTACCTAAGGTAGGTTGCATTGTTTCGTCTAATAAAATCTAAGTCATGTTATGGTTTCCTATTGTCCAGAATATGCATTACATGTAATGTCGTACCATGGGCTGGGCTGGTGTTCCAGCCCGGTGCCAAAAGGGGCTGGACTCAGCCCAGCCGCGTGGGCTGGGCTGATGTTCCAGCCCGGAATAAAAAGGGGCTGGGCTGGTGTTCCAGCCCGGTGCCAAAAGGGGCTAGACTCAGCCCAGCCGCGTGGGCTGGGCTGATGTTCCAGCCCGGAATAAAAAGGGGCTGGACTCAGCCCAGCCGCGTGGGCTGGGCTGATGTTCCAGCCCACCAGAAAAGGGGCTGGACTCAGCCCAGCCGTGTGGGCTGGGCTGATGTTCCAGCCCACCAACCAAAAGGCTGGTTACTGTGTTAGCCACACAATAACCAGCAAATAATAAGGTAGTTACTGTGCTCAGCACAGTAACTACCGAATTATTTTCATTCTTTGCTGCAGAACGTGATTCACGTTCTGCATGCAAAGAATGAAAAAAGAACAGCTGAATGTATAAACGAAAGGCAACGGGGGAAGACGAGTACCTGGAAGGGTGGCGACGCTGGCGGCTGCGGAGGCGGCAGAGGCGGTGGAGTAGTCGGCGGCTGTCCTCCTTCTTTCTCTCCTCCGTTTCTCTTCACCTTCACCTTTTCTCAGTTTTTTTCGTTATTCCCTCTCTTTGTTCTGCTCCTCTTCTTCTTCTTCGGTTCTTCTTCCACAGCTTCGTTCTCTCTCTCCCTCACGGTTTTTTCGAAAGCTTGGTTCTCCCTCTCCCTCACGGTTTTTCTTGCAATAATACTGTCAGCCCTTTCCTCTCCTTTTTCTTTTCTTTTTTATCTTTTTTCCTGTTGTTCTTCCTCCATTTATAGCCTGTGAGCATGTGTTTTTTTTTTTTTCATCGTGGGGTCATGCGGCGGCTGGTCGGGCGTGCCTCCCTCGTTTTCGGCGATGCGGTAGGCGGTAGGCGGTCGACCAATTTCTTCGGTCGGTGGGCTGGAGGGACCAACGCCATTAAATATACATCTTTTTTCCTTCTTTACTGCTGTATGTTAGGCGGGGAAGAAAGGGGAACAATGCCATTCAAAACGGCACCGTTTTAGCCCTTTTCTGTTTTTTTTTTTTTTTTTTTTTTTAAGTATGAAACGACGTCGTTTTGGATAAAACGCGCCGTTTCATTTAAAAATGGCGCCAGAACGCGCTAAATTCCAAATCAGCCCTCAATCATCTTTTTCTTTTCAATTGCGTCCCTACCAATTTCGGTCCCTGCCCCCATAGTTGGCCGCCTTTTTCACTTTGGTCCTTGGCCTCTGATTTATGCAATTTAGCCCTTAATTGATCAATAAACTTCTAATTTCTTCAATTAGGCCCCTGAATCAATTCAATACAGCTCCCTCTATATTTGCGCCTTTTCCAAATTGGTCCCTGGTTTCGGATTTTCGCAATTAAGCCCCTAATTGCCACTAAAACTTCAAAATTCATGCAATTAACCCCTGATTTGGCCTAATAAATTCCTAAAAAATATATTTTGGCCCCAGAACTTGAATTTCTTCTAATTAAAGCCCAAATTGATTTAAAAATCAATTTTTCTCGCAATCAAAACCCCTAAAAAATCCCATTAAAAATCCAATCCTGTCCATAAACCTCCAAATTTAGGCTTTTTCCTCAAAATTCAAATTTTCCTTCTAAATAGGGCTCTCATCCTTCAAGAATATACTGCCAAAAATCCAATCTTTGTATTTTTAACCTCCTGGACCAATTTTCTGACCATTTTCTGAGCGCTTCCCCCCCTTGTTATTTTTCTAACCTCCTTTGGCTATTTATTATTTTTTTTTTGTGGGGACCCAAAAATAGGTTACAACAGATGCCCCCGCTTTACAATGCTTACGAAGCAAGGACTTTGCAAAGTAAGTTTTGTAAAGATAAACAAAAGTAAACTTCCGAAACTGATCTTCTCATAACTTGGTTGATCCGAAACCCTTCATTTATAGCAATTCTCTCCAACCAGAACTAAAATCTTTGTGTGGCTAGGCTAAACTGAGATCCCTTCGCCGATCCCCTTCAACCAGAACCGAAAAAAAAATCCTTTCCAATCAGGTTAAACTGAGATCTCTTCGCCGATCCCCTTTAACCATAACCAAGGTCTGTGTGGTTGGGCTGAACTGAGATCCTTTCGCTGATCCCCTTCAACCAGAACCAAGATCCTGTGTGGTTGGGCTGAACTGAGATCCCTTCGCTGATCCCCTTCAACCAGAACCAAAATCCTTTCCAATTAGGTTAAACTGAGATCCCTTCGTCGATCCCCTTTAACCATAACCAAGGTGTGTGTGGTTGGGCTGAACTGAGATCCCTTCGCCGATCCCCTTCAACCAGAACCAAAATCAAATCCTTTCCAATTAGGTTAAACTAAGATCTCTTCGTCGATCCCCTTTAACCATAACCAAGGTGTGTGTAGGGTTGGGCTGAACTGAGATCCCTTCGCCGATCCCCTTCAACCAGAACCAAAATCAAATCCTTTCTAATTAGGTTAAACTGAGATCTCTTCGTCGATCCCCTTTAACCATAACCAAGGTGTGTGTGGTTGGGCTGAACTGAGATCCCTTCGCTGATCCCCTTCAACCAGAACCAAAATCATGTTTGGTTAATCCTGCGATTCCTTCTGGCAATCTCCTTTAACCATAAATATGTTCCTTCTTCAAGATGATAAGGTTTGAATTGAAAATTCTTCTTGATTGATCTTCCTATTCCTTTGAGATTTCCCTAATGTTAGAGTTTATCTCATCTTCTTCCCATTCCAGGGTCAAAACCATGAATCTTTGTTGTTTCTCCAAATCAACAATTCTTTCTTTGACCCTAATCTTGCTGGACTATTGAGGATTTTTTTTTTTTTACCAAGTCAACAAAAATGTTTGATGCAATGCTTTGTGGTTGGATGCCATGCATGCATCCTTACCTGTTTTGGAAACATAGGTCCCCTCACTTCCTTCAATTTCTGACACTCTCTCTTGATAAGACCTTGTTCATGTGCTCGCAATGGCATGCTGGATTCCTTTCTCATCAAGTCTCTTCTTTCCATCTCATCCCAGGGGAAGAAATCACCAACCTTGTCATTAGGTGACCCTTTTTCTAAAATGCATGCTTTGTCATTGCTTCTTACATGCTCTTATCAGTGCTTTAATTTGTTTTTCTCGAATTAAAGGCTTTTTGGTTTTCGTTCCAACACGCAACAAAATCTTTTCCAAAAAATCCTTCAAAAGACTTGAATTTGTACATGACAACCGGAACCTTCAAAATATGCATCAAAAACTCTTTTAAGCAAATCCTATTTTGGTTTCTGGACTGCGGTTTGTCTTTAAGCCAAGGCTTTTATCCAAGGTGGCCTTCTGTTTAAGCTTTAAGTATCTGTATCTATGTGAAGAAGCTGTGTAGAAAAGGGAAATGTTTCCTAAAAGCGGATTATCACTCATTTGTTAAATCCTGTGAGATATGAGACCAACGTTTATTAACCCAAATTATGTGCACTTGATTAGAAAGGACTTCTGAATGCTTGTAATGTAGGCTATGTCTATGGGATATGAAAGAAAAGGACGCTTTAAGGCTCAACAGTGTTTGAGGGTTTAAGGACTTAAGACCACTCTTTTTTGAAACTGACTCATAGGTTGCATTTGGAGAAGCCTGCTTAAGGATCCTCCTCTTGGTCTTCAAGCATTATCAAACCATCATCTTTTTTCTTTTTCTTTTCATGGGATTGCCCCCAATTGTGGGGTTCTAACTTTCAAATATCTAAGTCCTCTTTTCTTTCTCTCCTTTTTCGTTGTTTTATCAACCCCTTTCTTTTTTTTTTTTTTTTTTTTTTTTTTTTACCATTGTTTTCATCCTTAACAAAAGATCTCTTATTGCCCCCAGTGTAGGGTGTGGTCTTAGTCGGGTTTTCATAAAGAAGAAACTCAATCCGGCTCAAATGGGGACTACAAAGGATAAAATTTTTAGAAAGTGAAGGGATGACAAAGATGGCCTTTCCTCATTTCAAAACGCACATTATTAGGATTGATAAACCTTGTTCTTATCTTGGAAGGAAACATGCTATCAGGGGCAGGGTTTCATCATATGGTTAGCTTTAGGGTTTGCTTGGTTCAGTCACCTTTTTACTAGGAAGAGCTTAAATTTCATTTTTGAGCGTTTTATGATATATTCCTTGTAATCATGCACAAAACCGATTCTTTCGAGAGATTTTTTTCGGAAAGAAACAAATTACGCATTGTGAGATCCATGCAATGAAAAAAGGTTCTTTACACAAAGAAATCATGGCCAAACTTGCTTTATTGATTTTAGGAGAAAGCTGAACACATTAGACATAATATCTCTTTACAGAATCAGAATTCACAGGTCTGGCTAGATCTTCTCCATCCATTCTGGACAACTTCAAAGCTCCTCCTGAGAAAGCCTTCTTCACTATATAGGACCTTCATAATTTGGGGCCCATTTGCTTCGATCTTCTCCTGGTAAAGCCAATAGTTTCTTAGCACTAGATCTCCTTCTGGAACATGCGAGGTCGACCTTCTTGTCATATGCCTTGGCCATCCTCTTCTGGTAAAGTTGGTGATGACAGATTGCAGCCAACCTCTTTTCACTGATCAGGTTTAACTGTTCATATCTTACTTTGCCCATTCAGCTTCTTCTAACCCTGAATCCATTAAAACCCTCAACGAAGGTATTTCTACTTCCAAAGGCATCACCGCCTCCATTCCATATACCAGAGCATACGGAGTAGTTCCTGTCGAGGTCCTTACGGCAGTGCGATATGCATGGAGAGCGAACGAACATCTCATGCCAATCCTTGTAAGTGATTACCATCTTCTGAATAATTTTCTTGATGTTCTTGTTGGCTGCTTCCACGGCACCATTCATCTTGGGCCTATATGGTGAGGAATTTGAATGCTTGATTTTCCACTTGGTGCAAAGCTCCACGATCATTTTGCTATTGAAATTCTGTGCATTATCGGTCACTATCTTGTCTGGTGGACCATAGCGACAAATCAAATCTTTTTCTATAAACTTCTTCACCACTTTCTGTGTTACATGAGCATACGAACTGGCTTCTACCCATTTCGTGAAGTAGTCAATAGCTACGAGGATGAATCTATGCCCATTGCTGGCTTTTGGGTTAACTGGTCCAATCACATCAATTCCCCACATCGCAAATGGCCAAGGAGATGTTAGGTTAATCAGAGGGGTTGGAGGTGCATTGACCTTATCACTATGTACCTGACACTTGTGACATTTCCTGACATAGTCGATGCAGTCTTTTTCTAATGTCATCCAGAAGTAACCGGCCCTTTGTATCTTCCTTGCTACCATATGCCCGTTAGCATGAGTTGAACAAATCCCTTCATGCACCTCCCGTAAAGCATTTTTAGCATCTGTCTCATTCAAACACCTTAGCAAAGTTCCGTCAAATGATCTTTTATACAGAATCTCTCCGTCCAGGTAGAAATCCATGGCCAGCCTTCTTAGGGTTTTCTTATCCATCTTCGAAGCTCCTACTGGATATTCCTGATTTTGCAACAAATTCTTGATATCGTAGTACCAAGGCTTTCCATCTACCTCTCCTTCAACTGAGTAGCAATGAGCTGGGTTATTTCTGATGTCTATGTGTACGGGATGTACCTTATGCCCGAGATCATTGTGCCATAGCAGCTAACGTGGCCAAAGCATCCGCAAAATGGTTCCCTTCTCTTCCTAGATGGGTGAACCTTATCTCTTCGAATTCTTCTGACAGTGTGGATAAATATTCCTGGTATGGCCTCAACTTTTCTTCCTTTGTTTGCCACTCTCCTTTCACCTGACAGATAATCAACATTGAGTCCCCATATACATCTATCTTTCTGATCTTCAACTCTAATGCAGCTTCTAAACCCAAGATACAAGCCTCATATTCTGCAGTATTGTTGGTACATTCAAAACACAATTTAACTGAAACTGGATATTGTTTCTGGTCAGGAGAGATGATCACCGCACCGGCCCCATTACCATAAACATTTACTGCTCCGTCAAAAAACATGGTCCACCAATCTGTCTTCTCTTCTCCCACTACTGATAATACATTTTCATCAGGGAAATCAAAATCTAATGGCTCATAATCTTCCACCGCATTATCAGCCAAGTGGTCCGCAATGGCGCTTCCTTTCACGGCTTTCCTTGTCGTATAAACTATGTCATATTCTGACAACAGAACTTGCCACCTTGCAATTCGACTTGAGAGATAGGGCTTGTCACAGATGTACCT
Organism: Populus tremula; assembly: GCA_964019445.1. Taxonomy (NCBI): domain Eukaryota; kingdom Viridiplantae; phylum Streptophyta; class Magnoliopsida; order Malpighiales; family Salicaceae; genus Populus; species Populus tremula. The sequence goes on along the minus strand of CAXHTJ010001364.1, from coordinate 23,155 downwards.
TAGTGGATCCACCTTTGAAATCAACAAAGTGGTGTGGTACAACATGTAATGTCGCAATCTTTTTGTCGCCCATACCAATGCACAACAGAGTTTCTCTATCACCGTGTATCTAGACTCACATTCGGTGAACTTCTTACTAAGGTAATAAATGGCCCTCTCTTTCCTTCCAGTTTCATCATGCTGACCCAATACACACCCCATAGCTGTTTCAGTTACTGTCAAATACAGTATTAAAGGCCTTCCTGATACAGGAGGAACAAGCAAAGGCGGATTTTGTAAGTATTGCTTGATTTTATTGAATGCCTCCTCGCACTCCTCATTCCAAATCCCAGGATTCTTTTTCCTCAATAGCCGAAAGACAGGTTCACACGTTGTGGTTAGCTGAGCTATAAATCTGGCAATATAGTTCAATCTTCCCAAGAATCCTCTCACCTCCTTCTCCGTCTTTGGGGATGGCATGGATTGGATGGCTTTCACCTTATCAGGATCCACCTCTATACCTTTATCACTTACACGAATCCGAGCAACTTTCCTGACTTAACTCCAAACGAACATTTGGCAGGGTTGAGCTTCAGTTCATATTTTCTCAAACGCTCAAATAACTTCCTCAAAACCTTTACATGGTCGTCTTCCCTCTTGGACTTGGCAATCATATCATCTACATACACCTCAATTTCCTTATGCATCATATCATGGAATAAAGTCACCATGGCTCTCTGATAAGTGGCTCCTGCATTCTTCAAACCAAACGGCATAACCTTGTAGCAAAAGGTTCCCCATGGTGTAACAAAAGTCGTTTTTGCCTTATCTTCTAGAGCCATCTTTATCTGGTTGTATCCCGAGAAACCATCCATAAAGGAATATGTGGAACTACGTGCAGCATTGTCCACCAAAACATCTATATGTGGCAACGGAAAATCATCCTTGGGGCTAGCTTTATTCAAATTTCGGAAATCCACACAGACTCTAATCTTTCCCTCCTTCTTTGGTACGACAACAATGTTGGATACCCATTGTGGATACTTGACTACTTCCAGAAAGCCTGCATTCCATTGTTTCTCGAGTTCTGTCTTAACTTTGATCCAAACATCCGGGTGAGCTCTCCTCAACTTCTGCTTGACTGGCTTGCAACCTTCCTCCAGCGGTATCTTATGCACGACGATATTTCTATCCAAACCAGGCATATCCTCGTAGGACCAAGCGAAAACATCTACATATTCTTGTAAGAGGGCCTTTATTTTTATTCTTTCCTCAGGAGTGATTAAGGTCCCTATTTTCAATTCTTTTTTAATCTGATCATTACCCACGTTTATGGTTTCTAGTTCTTCCGCAGCTGGTTCCCAGGTTTGTTCATGTTGCTCTACTAACTTTGTAAATTCCTTAACATTGCTTTCATCCCATTCTTCTCCTTCCATGGTGATAACATGTTCGTTAAAGTTTGGCCATTCATTCTCGATGCTAAGTGTATGTGATGTTGTGGAAGATCCGCTTTCAGGGTTCCTGAAAGCGGAAAGTGTTGGTGTAAATGCACAGATAAAGGGACAAATTTGGAAAACGCATGATCTCATTACTTCAAACAAAAGATGGGCTCAAAGACAACGACAAAATCTAATTGACATCATGAGCCTTGATTGTCAACTAGGGAAAATAAAGCAAACAAAAGCAATGACAAAAGCATGTTAAAGCAGACAAAGTTGGTTTACATTTTAAACACTACTGGGGCTTCTTGAGTCACCCAGTTTTGAAACTTCTCGCCATCGGCTAGCTTTCGGATGAAGGTCTTAGCAGAGACTTCTTCCAGGGTGTGGATAGTCAGTTGTGGCAGTGCTTCATCCTCCCTTCCCGCTACCGTCTTCATGTACCTCCTTCCACTTCATCCTTCCAAGGTGTTTATGCTCATATTTGATAGTTGTTGACCAAGGCTTTCTGCTCCTTTATCGGGTTGCATTACATATGCAACTTTTGGGAATGTCACTCTAAGGGGAGGGATTTCAAGCTTCTCTTCTTCAGGCTCTCTCCCTTCAATCCTAGCCATTCTTCTTTCCCTTCTCCGACTAGCAGCCCATCGATGATCCTCTTTTGTAGGTTTATACCCCAGCCCAAATCTTTGATCAGCACATTTCATCTTTGTCAGGTTAGCCCATTTTGGTACCTTAGTTATAAGATTATACACAGAAAGGGATCCCACGTTCCAAGAAACAATGAGCTGCCATCCTTGCTGCTTCTGAGATCTTTGGCTTTTTTAGTACTGTATTTTCAGGTACCCAGTCAGTGTTTACAATCTCAAAAGCATGGATATTATCATCCTTACAATCTTCTGCTCAATGAAAGGTATGGCTACATTCTTTATCATGGAGATTGTTTCCTCAGCTTTGACAGTCACCAACATCCCGTTCATGATATACTTCAAGCATTGGTGTAATGATGAAGTTACCGCCCCAGCCGCATGGATCCAAGGTCTCCCTAACAACATACTATAGGAAGGGTGGATATCCATAACTTGAAACGTTATTAAGAACATTTGCGGCCCCACATATAGCTCCACTTCTAAATCCCCATTACTGGTCGAGGTGAGCCGTCATATGCTCTGACCACCATGGTACTTGGCTTTATATGAGATGCATCGATCGGCATTTCTTTCAAAATATGCTTTGGCAAACATTAAGAGCCGAGCCATTATCGACGAGCACCTTCCCTATTAGGCAGTCTTTGCACCTAACAGTAATGTATAAAGGCTTGTTGTGTCCGGTACCTTCAGCATCAAGCTCATCAGACGTGAAGTAGAGGTAATTAGTTGCGTGGATTCTCCCCACCAAATGCTCCATGGTTTTCTGTTCAATGTCTTGGGGTACATACGCCTCATTCAAAACTTTTTGCAAAGCGTTCCGATGTGGCTCAGAGCTGAGTATCAAAGACATTAAGGGAGATCCTAGCCGGAGTCTTTTTTAGTTGATCCACTATGCAGTATTCACTATGTTTTTATCAACTTCAAAAATTCATTTGACTCCTCTTCAGTTACTGGCTTATTAACTTCTGTTGCTTTGTCAAGATCTACCACTTCTTTGCCTTTTGCCTTCCTCAACTCTTCGGGAGTGAAACACCGGCCACTCCGAGTTAACCCATGATTTCAGTGGACAAAGGAAGAGGGGCTGAATGGCAGCAAAACCATAATTATAAGGCATGGCATTATGGTTTCCTTTGGTGTGAAGGTTTAGCCAAGATTAATTTTGGTGGTCCATTAGCCGTTGGTTGGACCCTATACTCTGGACATCTTATCTTGACCCTCCATCATACTCACCCCACGACTGTCTTCCATGGGTTCGATCCTCAATTCTCCCAACGTCATCATTTTCGCAACCTTCTCGCGAAACTCGATACAGTCTTCAATATGATGTCCCTTTGTCCCATGGAACTCACAATAGTCACATCCCTCCAAATGGCCTTCGATATTTATCTCGAGAAATCCTGACTTTAACAACATGTCATATAACCCCTTCATGGATACCTTTAACGCCTTGCTTTGATTCCCAACTTCTATCATGCCCACTCCACTATTACTTGCGGCATGATTAGGTAATGGATTTGAATTGATGTTGGGCATGTCTTCGAAGGATACCCACCCCCTTTTGATAAGCTCTAACAATCTCCTTTTAAAGGTGTAGCAGGTTTCAATTCCATGCCCCGGATTGCCGGCATGGTATTCGCAAGTTAGTTCGGGTTTATACCATATAGAAAAGGGTGGTTGGATTGGCGGTAGAAGGACCGGAGCTATCTGTCCAATGCTTAACAATTTAGCATACAAGTCTTTTAAAGGCATGGGCAATGGAGGTAACTGTTCTGAAGTGTATCTTGTAAATGGCCTTTGGTGGTTGTTTTGGTTGTTTGATTGATGATTGGGGTTAAAAGGTTTGGTAAGGTTTATGTGATGGGTAGGCATTTGTGGGTTTTGGTGATTCACTTTTTTGCCTTTGTACCCGCCTTCCAAATTTGTTGACGTCACCTTCTCTTTTCCTTCCCATAAAACCTTTCTTCTCTAAAGGCTCCGCTATGCGCCCAGCCTTAATTCCTTGCTCTATTCTTTTTGCCACACGTACAACATCGTAGAAATGTTGAGATGAGCTACCCATTAAATGCTCATAGTAGGGTGCCTTAAATGTATTGGCGAATAAAGTCACCATCTCCGTTTCTATTAAAGGGGGTTGCACATGCGTGGCCTCGTCCCTCCATCTTTGCGCATAAGCCCTTACTGACTCTTGGCTTCTCTTTTCCATTGACATAAGGCTTGTTCGGTCTGGAGCAATTTCCAAATTGAACTTGTATTGCTTTAGGAAAGCCTCGACTAAATCCTTCCATTTCTTAATCCTGGCATTATCCAACCTCATGTACCAGCTTAGTGCGGAGCCCGATAGACTGTCTTGGAAAAAGTAGATCAGCAGCTTATCGTCATGAATCACCTCAGCCATCTTATTGCAATACGATCGGAGGTGAGTGTTTGGGCATTCTAACCCAGTGTACCTTATGAACTCCGGTATCCTAAAGTCTTTGGTACCGTGATGTTTGGTACCAAGCATACTTTAGATGCTCGCATGGGGTCAAACCAGTCATTTCCTTCGACTGCTTCAACCTTTCTTCCAAAGCTGATATCTTGTCATCGTTCATAAAACCAGTGGACCTATTATCGGAAGGCCCATCTGCAGTTAAATCTACAGTGATGTGTGAGCTTGAGGGGCTGAATGGGAATGGCAAGTGCCAAAGTGCTGCCCCGTTACTGAATCTGCCCCAAGTTCTGAGATAACCCCGGGCATGTGCTGGTGGTGCTCCTATAGGTGGTTGGGTAGACGTTCCCTCCCCGTTCTTGGCTCTTAAAAGCTGTTCAAGCAGATTGGTCATTCGGGCAACTTCATTCCTTACGGATTCCAATTCACTTTGGTAGCGGGATTCTAGGATGGCCCTCTCTTCATTTTCCATTCTTGATCTTAGCCTAGTGTGGTGGACTTTGGAAGAGGGACCTATGTTTCACGATCTGGAACGGTGGAAAAATGTAAATGAATGTATGGTAAAGAACAATGCATGATGCATATGTAATGTGAGTTTGCTTTTTTTCAAAAAAAATCGATTGATGGCCGGTATTTCTTCTTGTGTAATGGGCATGGACTCTTTTTGTCACATTTATTATCAGGAGTAGTTTTGCTCATGTTGCTGCTTTGGTAGGCTTATCCTTACTGATTAGTACTTAAAAGTGCATGTTTATCAAGAGTTTATATCATCATTTTGCACTTAAAGTATCAATAACTCCTTAACTAAAGCATGTTTTATAATAACAAGTCTAATATTATAAATTACCCTAATATATGGTAAATGTTCATCTTAAATGCAGGCATATCACATAAATCAAAGGATTGATTGATGAATTCAACTACTGAAATTTTGAAGATAAGAAGGGTGAAGCTTAGAAAAGAGATGTTGGTGCAGTCCAAACTGGAACACTATTCGGTAATTGGGTCATATCTCGAGTTCTAGATATCCAAATGATCTGAAATTTTTACAGAGATTTGATAAGACATAGGCCTACAACTTTCATTTGGACATCAAGATCTAAGAAGGCCGTTTTCAAGTCCAAATAATAGCAACAACGGAGAAGTCCGAAGCTGTCTGCAGCCCAAACACTATTCAGTGTTCAGCCCATATCTTGAGTTCTAGAAGTCCAAATGACCTCATCTTTTTTTTGCTGGAAAGCTAAGAGAATTTCGCAGAACTTTCATTTGGACATCTGGACCCAGTTCTGATGCTAGCATTTTTGTTTTATTAGACAAGATGATAAGGATTTTCACTAAGTCAAAAGTTGGCCACCCACTCAACAATGAGTCATCAAAGCAATAATTCCGAATTTTGGCCTATAAAAGGAGGCATTTGCCATGTATTTAGGGGCTTGGTTGTTCAGATCAAGTTCATGCTCTTTATTTCTCTCTTTATATTTTTTGTAATTCTTAAGCTTTGCTTTTATTAATTTCTTTATGCTTTTCATTTCCTTTCTTTCCTTAGTTAACTTGTATTTTTTTTATGTTCTTGTTTATTTATTTATGTTTTTCTTCTTCATTATGTTTAGCTAAGTTTATTATGTCAAGGTGAAAAGGTTACACTAATGGTGTAAGAACAAGTATGGTGTAAACTCAATATGGACCTTAATGTTTAATATTAACATGTCTTATCTTTTTATCTTACTAATTCTTAATACCTTGCTTGTTAAATGGTTAATCTAAATTTGTGTTGTATAATACTTGGTACAACAAATGCTTGGCACTCTCATAACCCAACCGTATGGTATTACCTACACCTGGGGCTATGAAAGGTACTTGATTTGTTGTTAACATCAGTTAACATCATGAATTCCTGACAATATTTAAAAGTTTGGTGTTATGTACATAAGATAATTAATATGATTATGTTAATAATTTATAATGAGCTATTAATGACAAATCATCCGACTGGAACCTCCTTCGTGTGTGGTTTCCAAATTGAGTAATAAGAGTTTATATTATACTTGTTTGAAATACCATTGGTGGATCCTCTAACCTTGACATTTGTCTTTATTATTGTTTAATCCTTACATTAATCTTTCATCTCAAAGTTCTCATTAATTTCTTCCTGCTTTTCTTATTATGTTATTATTATTGTTGTTATTGTTATTGTTGTTATTATTATTATTATTGTTGTTGTTATTATTGTCTCTTCCTCCTCCTCGTCTTTTTATTGTTATTATTATATTATTATTATTACTAATATTATTATATTATTATTATTTTATTATTATTAGTATTATTATTATTATTATTATTTACATTCTTGTTTATTTTATGTACGTTAAGTATGCTCTGTGTTTGATCAAGGATCCTGATATTGTTGATCTTGCCTTGTTCATTCGCATCAGAAATCTGTTTATATTATATAATATATCTCTTTGATCTTTTCATAAACTCAGTATATAGGCTGGAAACCTGTGACCCGATCTTTTAGATCATTCTCAGGTATAACAACGCCACGTATTGAGTATTATTAGTATTATTATTATTATATTATTATTATATTACTATATATTATTATATATTATTTTATTATTTTATTGTTGTTGTTTGTTGTTGTTGTTTTGTTGTTATTTTGTTATTATTGTTGTTGTTGTCTTGTTATTTATAATTTATACAATTAACCTCTCTGTGGTTCGACCCCGTCTTGCCGGGTTATTTATTACTTCGACACTCCTGCACTTGGGAGAAGACATCAATCTTTTGGTCGTGTCAAGTTTTTGGCGCCGTTGCCGGGGAGGTAAATTCTTGTACAAATATAGTATTTATTTTTTTCTCTTTTCTTTTTTTATCTAATTGTTTCTTTTTTTTTCTTTTCTTTTTTGTTTCTTTTTTTTTGTTTCTTTTTTTTTGTTTTCTTCTTCCTTTTATTTCTTTCTACACGTGCATGAGTTTGGTCACGTACATTAAGTGGTAGACTTTCTAGGGTATCCTCATCATTTTCAGAAAATATGGCCGAAGAAGATAACCAATCACTTCATAATGAGAATAATGAGAATAATGAGAATACCGTGTTAGGACACTTAGAGACCACATGAATCCACAAGAACAAGTGCACCCTCATGCATAGTTTTCCCTCCTGATGCATCTCATTTTAATTTTAAGCCAGGCATTATTCAACTTTTACCTTCTTTTCATGGCTTAGATCTAGAAAATCCATACTTGCATTTGAAGAATTTGAAGAAGTTGTAACACCTATAATGACTTAAATTGTAGCATGAACACCATTCGATTAAAGCTTTTTCCTTTTTCATTAAAAGATAAAGCTAAAACATGGCTACAAAATCTTAGGTCAGGATCCATTCGTGCTTGGGATGAATGCAACAACAATTTTTAAAGAAGTTTTTTCCATCTCAGAACAAACTCTTTCAAAAGACAAATCACCACTTTCACTCAAAAACCAGGAGAAACATTTTACCAATGTTGGGATAGGTATCGAGACTTGCTTAATACTTGCCCTCATCATGGTTTTGAAACATGGAGATTGGTTTCACAATTTTTATGAAGGTTTAACACCTAAGATAGGCAAATGGTTGAATTGATGTGCAATGGAACTTTTGAAGATAAAGACCCTAATGAAGCAATGGAGTACCTAGACTTGCTAGCTGAAAATGCGCAAAATTGGGACACAGGCACTTATGAGGCACCAAGTAAAACCAACCTCATACATCTAGTGGAGGTATGTATAACCTTAGGGAAGATCATGACCTCCAAGCCAAGTTTGCATCTTTAGCTAGAAAAGTCGAGGCACTAGAATTGAAAAAGAGTGGTCAATTAAAATCTGTTCAAGACATTGTGTGTCAAATCTGTGAAACAAATGAACATGCAACCAAATTGTCCAACTTTGCCTTCTTTCAAGGAATGCCTCCATGAACAAGCCCATGCTTTAAACAGTTTCCAAAGGCCCAATCATAACCCATACTCGCAAACATACAATCCTGGTTGGAGAAATCACCCAAATTTCAGTTGGAAGAGTGATACAATAATGCACAAACTTCACAGCCACCGTTTCAAGCACACCATAATTTCCAAAATTCTCATGGATATGCACCTCCTTATGCTCCACCTCCTAGAAGAAATCTTGAGGAAACATTGCATGCATTCATTGAAAAGCAAGAGACAATCAACACTCAACTTGCTCAAAGCATGACAAATTTTAAAGATGCTCTTGCAAAATTAACATCTGCTCTCAGTTTCAAGAGAAAGGTAAGTTTCCATCTCAACCACAACAAAATCCAAAGGGGCAATACAATGCAAATGCAAGTAGTTCTGGAAGCCAACACATGGATCAAGTCAAATCAGTCATCACTCTTCGCAGTGGTAAGGTTATTGAAAAACCCACTCTTGAACCTTGTGAGAAAGATGATGAGTCAATCTCTGAGGGTAAGGAAGGGGTTGAATTGAACATTGTGAAGAAAAGACTGATTCTCCGCCAGCACTTCCATTTCCTCATGCCATGACCAAACAAAGGAAAGTCAATCACAATTCTGAAATCTTGAAATTTTCAAACAGGTAAGGATCAATATACCTTTGTTGGATGCTATTAAACAGGTACCTTCCTATGCTAAATTTTTGAAAGATCTATGCACTGTGAAGAGAAAACTGAATGTGAAAAAGAAAGCCTTTTTAGCCGAACAAGTAAGTGTATTCTTCAGAACAATAATGCTTTGAAATATAAAGACCCTGGTTGTCCTACAATTTCTTGCTTTATTGGAGAACATAAAATTGAAAGAGCTTACTTGATCTTGGAGCTAGTGTGAATTTACTTCCATATTCAGTTTTTCAAAGTCTCAATCTAGGTGATAAAACCAACTTCTGTAACTCTTTTACTTGCTGATAGATCTGTAAAAGTGCCTAGAGGAATAGTTGAGGATGTGTTAGTACAAGTTGATAAATTCATTTACCCTGTAGATTTTATTGTCTTGGATACACAACCTGTTGAAGCATGTAATTCAATTCCTGTTATTTTAGGACGTCCATTTCTTGCACTTCTAATGCATTGATTAATTGTAGGAATGGACTGATGAAGCTATCATTTGGAAACATGACATTGGAGATGAATATTTTAACATTTGCAAGCAACCTGGAGATGATAATGATTTACAGGAAGTGGACTTTATTGAAAAATTAGTTCATGATCAATTTCAAACCACTTCTAGTGAAACTGAGATTGATGAACCTGACGAGTTGCAAATGGTTTTTCAGGAAGAAGCAAAGGCATGTAATTGGAGACCACAAATTGAAGAATTGCCACGATCAATTGAGTCATACCTTCAAGTGTTCAACCACCAAAACTGATTTGAAGCCGTTACCATTTCAATCTCAAATACTCATTTTTGGGAGAAAATGAAACTTTTCCGGTAATAATCTCTTCCAAACTTAATGCACATCAAGAAGGTAAGTTATTACAGACTCTGAAAATGCACAAAAATGCATTAGGATGGACCATAGCTGACATAAAAGGAATTAGTCCTTTGATTTGCACACACAGGATTTATTTGGAGGAAAATGCTAAACCATCTAGAGAAATGCAACGAAGACTTAATCCTAATATGAAAGAAGTAGTGAAAAATGAAGTCATTAAGCTTCTAGATAATGGAATCATTTATCCTATTTCTGACAGCAAATGGGTAAGTCCTACCCAAGTTGTACCCAAAAAGTCTGGAGTCACTGTGATAACAAATGAGAAAAATGAGTTAATTCCAACTGGACTATTACTGGTTGGCGCATGTGCATTGACTATAGGAAACTTAATTCAATGACTAGAAAAGATCATTTCCCTTTACCTTTCATGGATCAAATCCTAGAAAGAGTTGCAGGTCATGAATTTTATTGTTTCCTAGATGGCTATTCAGGTTACAATCAAATTGAAATTGCATTGGAAGATCAAGAGAAGACTACTTTCACATGTCCATTTGGTACTTTTGCATATCGAAGAATGCCTTTTGGTTATGTAATGCACCAGCCACGTTTCAAAGATGCATGCTTAGCATATTCAGTGATATGGTTGAACGTTTTCTTGAGATTTTTATGGATGATTTTTCTGTTTTTGGTGATTCATTTGATGATTGTTTAACTAACTTGGAAAAGGTTTTGAACAGGTGTGAAGAGAAGAATCTTGTACTGAATTGGGAAAAATGTCACTTTATGGTAACAAACGGCATTGTACTTGGTCACATTGTTTCATCGAAAGGAATTGAGGTTGACAAATCTAAAATCGAGTTAATTGCCAACTTACCAACACCAAAATCTGTTAAAGATGTTAGATCATTCTTAGGACATGCTGGTTTTTACAGAAGGTTCATCAAAGATTTTAGTGTAATATCTAAACCATTGTGTAACCTTCTAACAAAGGAAATGTTTTTGAATGGACTGAACAATGTGAAGCCTTTGTTAAACTTAAAACTTGCTTACTTCTGCTCCTGTCATTCAACCTCCTGATTGGTCATTACCTTTTGAAATAATGTGTGACGCTAGTGATTATGCCGTGGGTGCTGTCTTGGGACAAAGAAAAGATAAGAAACCTTATGTGATTTACTATGCAAGTAAAACTTTAAATAGTGCTCAAATGAATTACACTACCACTGAAAAAGAATTACTTGCAGTAGTATTTGCATGTGACAAGTTCAGATCTTATCTTGTTGGCTCACCTGTTGTTGTTTTTAGTGATCATGCAGCATTGAAATATCTTCTCTCTAAGAAAGATTCTAAGGCTAGATTGGTGCGGTGGATTTTGTTACTTCAAGAATTTGATATCACAATCAAAGACAAGAAAGGCACCGAAAATGTTGTCGCGGATCATTTGTCAAGATTGACAACCGATTCGAGATCTGACATCACACCAATCGATGACTACTTTCCTGATGAATCTTTATTTTCTGTCTCTACGATGCCTTGGTTTGCTAATATTGTTAATTTTCTTGTTTCAGGACAATTGCCAGCTCATTGGAGTACCCAAGACAAAAGAAAGTTCTTGAACGAAGTGAAGAACTTTTATTGGGATGACCCTTATTTATTCAAATATTGTCCTGATCAAATATTTCGAAGATGCATTCCTGACAATGAGGTAAGTAGTGTCATTAAATTTTGTCATTCTGAGGCATGTGGGGGTCATTTCTCATCAAGAAAGACAACTGCAAAAATCTTACAAAGTGGATTTTACTGGCCCACCATGTTCAAAGACTCACATGCATTCTGCAAGATTGTGAAAATTGTCAAAAGTTGGGATCTATTTCAAAACGTCACATGATGCCTTTAAATCCTATTCTTGTCATTGAGATCTTTGATTGTTGGGGTATAGATTTATGGGTCCATTTCCTCCATCATTTGGTTTCTTGTATATTGGTCGCAGTAGATTATGTTTCAAAATGGATAGAGGCAATTCCAAGTCGAACCAATGATCACAAAACAGTGATAAATTTTTGAAAGAAAACATTTTAAGTCGATTGGAATCCCTCGAGCCATGATAAGTGATGGTGGAACACATTTCTGCAACAAGCCATTTGATCTTTAATGAAGAAATATGGAATCACACAAAGTTGCCACCCCTTATCACCCTCAGAGTGGACAAGTAGAACTTGCTAATAGGGAGATCAAACAGATCTTGGAGAAAACAGTGAACCCTAATCGGAAAGACTGGTCTTTAAGACTTAATGATGCACTTTGGGCTTATCGAACTGCTTATAAAACATCATTAGGTATGTCACCTTATAGACTAGTCTATGGAAAACCTTGTCACTTGCCTGTGGAAATTGAACATAAAGCTTATTGGGCTATTAAAGCTTTCAATTCAAAATTGATGATGCTAGTCAGCTGCGAAAATTGCAAATAAATGAGCTTGAGGAAATAAGAAATGATGCATATGACAATTCAAGAATTCATAAAGCAAGAATCAAAGAGTTTCATGACAAGAAAATACTGAGAAAAACATTCAATGTTGGTCAAAAAGTCTTGCTTTATAATTCTCGACTCCATTTATTTCCTGGAAAACTAAGATCAAGATGGAGTGGTCCTTTTATTGTGAAACATGTGTATCCATATGGGGCCTGTGATATGAAATCCAAAGAATGGCAATGTTTTCAAGGTAAATGGGCATCGTTTGAAAGTTTATTTTGACAATTTTTCAGTTGAAAATGACTCTATTGAATTGAGTGATCCTGTATATAAAGATTGATTCTTTTTCTCACATTGTTTTGTGTTTGTTTTGTATCTTTGTTTTGCTAGTTTCTTCTCACCCCGGTCAAATGGCGGATAACGGTACTCCGTGACTTAAGTCGGTTCTTTCAGTTTCCCATGATAACTGATATCTGTGTATATATTTGTGCAATTCTTGCTCTTTCTTCCTTCTTTGAATCTCTCCCCAATTCTCAGTTGAAAATGGACACCACTCTTGAAAATTGAAAAAGTATTTTCCCGCTCTGCCTCAAATGCGATTACAAAAATTTACCGTGCTAGTGTGCAAGATTGAGGTTGTTAATGAACCATGGAATTCCTGAAGATATTCGTTGGCTTGAAGCAAAGGTCCGATTATCAGGTGAGTCCTCCAATTCTTTCATTTCACATGCCTGGAACAGGTAAAAGCACTTTTGCAAAGAAACGTCGTGCAAAACGACTGAAAGTCTGTCACGATGTGCCAGATGGACTTGTAATGCGACATGTCGTTCTTTAGGAATGGTATCTGTAAACCGTGAAGATAAAATACAATTCATTAAGGATGGCCTGAGTAAGGGGTCTTTAGATAATTTTCTATTGACTCTTGAGACGCATCCTAGTGGAGATGTGCATCGTGCAATTATGATTTATGGCCCAATTCCATAAAGAACATGCTCGACTTAGTCTTGGGAATCTGACTAAAAAAGACCCTGTTTGCCAGTTTTTAAGAAAACTGGATGGGAAGCCTATCCCCGACCCATAGAGGGCGTTTAAGCCGTTCTTGGACGTAAAACCAAGGGAAGATGTGAGCCATAATCACAACTACCTGTACATACATGCTTTTTCAAAATAAATAATTAATAAAAGAGAGAGAGAGAGAGTGTGTGTGTTGTGAGACTACAGCTGGCCTACATATAGGTGGTATGATTGCATTTTCAATTTCTCATCTATAAATTCTTCTCTTCCTTCCCTTCATTTCTACTCACCCATACATTCATCAAATACAAGTGTGTAGAAATGGCAGGTTCCTCAAGTAATCACATAAAAAATTTGTGTTTTTGGTGGATCCAGTCGGGAAAGAAAAAGAGTTTTTAGAATCAGCAAATCATCTTGGTCAGGTACTAGCTGAGCGAAAGATTCATTTAGTGTATGGGGAGGTAGCCTTGGGTTAATGGGGGAGTGTCAATGGCTGTTTTTAGGAGGTAGTCAAGTTTTGGGGGTTGTCCCCAAAGCTTTAGCACAAGGGGACATCATTGGAAAAACAATTGGAGAGGAACTACAGTCCCACAATGTCTGATCGACTGAATACCATGTTTAACCATGCTGATGCCTTCATTGCCTTACCAGGTGGTCTGGGCACATTGGAAGAGATCTTTCATATTTCTCTTGGGCCCAACTGCACATTCACCATAAACCATAGGTTTGTTAAATGTTAATGGTTTTTATGATAAGTTGTTGTCTTTCTTGATCATGCTGTGGAACAGGAATTTCTAACATCTTCAGCACGACAAATCATAATCTCTGCTGCTACTGCTGAACAATTGATTGACCAACTACAATCTTTCATCCCTGTAATTAATCCCTGCATGAGTCGCTAAATTGGTCAACTAAGGAAAGCCGTAAAAAGCTTAGATTAGATTTGAGCCTTTTTGTAAAAACTTGTGTCTTTTGGTTTTATTATTGTGTTTTGTTGTTTCTTCTATTTGTTTAAGTGTGTTTCAGGTTTGTCATTGTTCGTTATTTCAGGTGATGTCTTCTATACTCTATCTTTCTACCTTAAACATTGAGGACAATGTCTCATTTTGGTTGGGGGGAAAGGGTAGTAGTTAAAAAAAAAAAAAAAAAATTGTGTTTTCTATTTCATAAACATTTGCAAAATTGTTATTAGGATGGCAGAGTAAAAGGAGTTCTTTTTTAAAGTGACTCTTGAGACGCATCTTAGTAAAATTCTTACAAGGTCTATCATAATACTTCTTGAAATATTCAGGTTTACAAACTCTCATTGTTACACTTGATTCTGCTCATATGCTCATTTAACAAGTATTATTAAATCTTCATTTTCACACACACACTTTAACATATGATTGTGGGTTGCACATTGGATTATTACATTATTATGTTCTTTTGTTAAAGGTAACAACTAAGGGAAAGGATAGTACATAATTTGAAAAAAAAAAAAAAAAAAAAAAAAAAAAAATGTGTAATAATGATGAAAAAACGTAGATAAGTTTGGTTTCGTAGCCTCCCTAACCTAAGCAATTAAGCCCGAAGGGGTGTTTTAACACTAATACCCTAAAGTCAACTGACTTGGGAGCTATTGGCCCAAAGCTTGTTACATGGGTTAAGGAGAAAAGCTTAAGGGAATCAAACATTGCACTATCTACGTATCAGTATCTGCAACCCGAGTTGCTAAGCTCGTAGGGTGTCTCAACACCTAATGCCCTAAGACCAACTGGTCTGGGAGTCATTAGCCTAAACTCGTTACATGGGTTAAAGATGCATTGTGTTTTAAGTTGTATGTGTAAATAGAAAAAAAAAAAAAAAAAGAAGAAAAATAATCCCAACCCAAGGAAGTTAACCTTAAACATTGAACATAATATTGTTTTCTTCCAACAAAGCCCCATCATATATTTTCATACATTGAGCACATAAAAAGAAGGTTTATTAATATCTTGTTTAAGAAATATGAAGCAGAAATGAGAGTTTGTTTATCTGGATAGATTAATGGAAGTTTAATGATGAATGCCTTGCTTTATGGAATTTGCAAATTGTTTTTCTATTTTAACACTTTGATTACTAGGGACTAGTAATAAGCTGGTTGGGGGTGTGATTAGTACTTAAAAGTGCATGTTTATCAAGGGTTTATATCATCATTTTGCACTTAAAGTATCAATAACTCCTTAACTAAAGCATGTTTTATAATAACAAGTCTAATATTATAAAATACCCTAATATATGGTAAATGTTCATCTTAAATGCAGGCATATCACATAAATCAAAGGATTGATTGATGAATTCAACTACTGAAATTTTGAAGATAAAGAAGGGTGAAGCTTAGAAAAGAGATGTTGGTGCAGTCCAAACTGGAACACTGTTCGGTAATTGGGTCATATCTCGAGTTCTAGATATCCAAATGATCTGAAATTTTTACAGAGATTTGATAAGACATAGGCCTACAACTTTCATTTGGACATCAAGATCTAAGAAGGCCGTTTTCAAGTCCAAATAATAGCAACAACGGAGAAGTCCGAAGCTGTCCTGCAGCCCAAACACTATTCAGTGTTCAGCCCATATCTTGAGTTCTAGAAGTCCAAATGACCTCATCTTTTTTTTGCTGGAAAGCTAAGAGAATTTCGCAGAACTTTCATTTGGACATCTGGACCCAGTTCTGATGCTAGATTTTTTTTTATTTAGACAAGATGATAAGGATTTTCACTAAGTCAAAAGTTGGCCACCCACTCAACAATGAGTCATCAAAGCAATAATTCCGAATTTTGGCCTATAAAAGGAGGCATTTGCCATGTATTTAGGGGCTTGGTTGTTCAGATCAAGTTCATGCTCTTTATTTCTCTCTTTATATTTTTTGTAATTCTTAAGCTTTGCTTTTATTAATTTCTTGTTTATGCTTTTCATTTCCTTTCCTTTCCTTAGTTAACTTGTATTTTTTTATGTTCTTGTTTTATTTATTTATGTTTTTCTTCTTCATTATGTTTAGCTAAGTTTATTATGTCAAGGTGAAAAGGTTACACTAATGGTGTAAGAACAAGTATGGTGTAAACTCAATATGGACCTTAATGTTTAATATTAACATGTCTTATCTTTTTATCTTACTAATTCTTAATACCTTGCTTGTTAAATGGTTAATCTAAATTTGTGTTGTATAATACTTGGTACAACAAATGCTTGGCACTCTCATAACCCAACCGTATGGTATTACCTACACCTGGGGCTATGAAAGGTACTTGATTTGTTGTTAACATCAGTTAACATCATGAATTCCTGACAATATTTAAAAGTTTGGTGTTATGTACATAAGATAATTAATATGATTATGTTAATAATTTATAATGAGCTATTAATGACAAATCATCCGACTGGAACCTCCTTCGTGTGTGGTTTCCAAATTGAGTAATAAGAGTTTATATTATACTTGTTTGAAATACCATTGGTGGATCCTCTAACCTTGACATTTGTCTTTATTATTGTTTAATCCTTACATTAATCTTCCATCTCAAAGTTCTCATTAATTTCTTCCTGCTTTTCTTATTATTGTTATTATTATTGTTGTTATTGTTATTATTGTTGTTATTATTATTATTGTTGTTGTTGTTATTATTGTCTCTTCCTCCTCCTCGTCTTTTTATTGTTATTATTATTATTATTATTATTACTAATATTATTATTATATATTATTATTATTATTAGTATTATTATTATTAGTAGTATTATTATTATTATTTACATTCTTGTTATATTTTATGTACGTTAAGTATGCTCTGTGTTTGATCAAGGATCCTGATATTGTTGATCTTGCCTTGTTCATTCGCATCAGAAATCTGTTTATATTATATAATATATCTCTTTGATCTTTTCATAAACTCAGTATATAGGCTGGAAACCTGTGACCCGATCTTTTAGATCATTCTCAGGTATAACAACGCCACGTATTGAGTATTATTATTAGTATTATTATTATTATTATTATTATTATTAGTATTATACTATATTATTATTATTATTATTATTATTATTATTATTATTATTATTATTGTTGTTGTTGTTGTTGTTGTTGTTATTTTTGTTATTATTATTGTTGTTGTTGTCTTGTTATTTATAATTTATACAATTAACCTCTCTGTGGTTCGACCCCGAT
The DNA here is from genome assembly GCA_964019445.1 of Populus tremula. Taxonomy (NCBI): domain Eukaryota; kingdom Viridiplantae; phylum Streptophyta; class Magnoliopsida; order Malpighiales; family Salicaceae; genus Populus; species Populus tremula. The sequence continues at coordinate 5,551 of CAXHTJ010001364.1, read as the reverse complement.
CTTGCCGGGTTATTTATTACTTCGACACTCCTACACTTGGGAGAAGACATCAATCTTTTGGTCGTGTCAATGGTCATTATGACCATTGGAGTATGCTGATGGAAAATTTCTTGAGGTCAAAGGAGTATTGGAGTCTTGTGGAACAAGGAATCAATGAACCAACAGTTGGAAGTGTGCTGACAGACGCACAAACCAAGATTCTTGAAGATCAGAAACTGAAGGATCTTAAAGCAAAAAATTACTTGTTCCAAGCAATTGATCGGGGGATTTTAGAGACCATTCTCCACAAGAACACATCCAAGCAGATTTGGGACTCAATGAAGAAGAAGTATCAAGGGTCAACAAGAGTGAAGAGGGCGCAGCTTCAAACTCTTCGTAAAGAGTTTGAAATTCTCCACATGAATACTGGAGAGTCAGTCGATGGTTATTTTTCACGCACTCTTGCAATTGCAAATAGAATGCGAATACATGGTGATAAAATGGAGGATGTTACGATAATTGAGAAGATTCTTCGATCAATGTCTGCAAAGTTTAACTATGTAGTCTGCTCCATTGAAGAATCACACAACATTGAAGAACTTTCGATTGATGAGTTACAAAGCTCATTGCTATTGCATGAGTAGCGGATGGTGAACATTATTCCTGAGGAACAGGTTCTGAAAGTATCAATGAATGGTGGAGTACTTTCAAGGGGATATGGAAGAGGTCGCAGCTGGGGCAGAGGAGGTACAGGACGTGGTGGAAGAGGTCGTGGTTATGATCAAAAACCATTTGACAAATCACGAGTTCAATGCTATAATTGCCACAGGTATGGCCATTATCAGTATGAGTGCACAGATAAAGAAGAGAAGGTGAATCTTGTAGAAGCTGAAGCCGAAGAAGAAATGCTTTTAATGGCATTTCTTGAAGAAGAATCCAAATCAGACAAATGGTATTTGGATTCAGGGTGCAGCAACCACATGTATGGAAACAAGGAATTATTTTCTTGTTTGGATGAAAATTACAAAGATACAGTAAAGCTTGGGAATGGCATGTTCATTACTGTCATGGGAAAGGGAAATGTGAGATTTTATGCAAAACACAACACAGTGCAGACAATATCCAGTGTCTTCTACATTCCAGAATTAAAGAGTAATCTGATTAGCATGGGACAATTGCAAGAGAAGGGATATACAATAATCATTACAGCAGGTTGTTGCAAAATACATCATCCAGAGAAGGGAATAATTGCTAAAGCAAGAATGACAAGCAATCGCATGTTTCCATTATACATGCAGGATCAAATTCAAACCTGTTTTTCAACGAAAATGCATGACTCAACTTGGTTATGGCATTATCGTTATGGGCATCTAAATTTCGATGGCTTGAAGGCATTGCAAGAGAAAAACATGGTGACTGGGCTTCCAAAAATCACTTGTCCTACTGAATTATGTAAGGAATGTGTTGTGGGGAAACAACCTCGAGATTTCCTTTCCAAAAGGAAAGCTTGGCGAGCTGAAGAAACTCTTCATTTGGTTCACTCGGACATCTGTGGACCAATTAATCCAACCTCAAATGGCAACAAGAGGTATTTTATCTCCTATTATGATATTGCAGTCGAAAGACATGGGTTTACTTCTTGCAAGATAAGTCTGAAGCTTTTACGTGTTCAAGAAAATTTAAAGCTCATAGTGAAAGGAATGTGGTAATCCCATTAAAATCCTTCGAACAGACCGTGGTGGTGAATTTACTTCACATGAATTTGCAAATTTCTGTGAAATGCATGGAATAAAAAGGCAACTTACAGCAGCATATTCACCACAACAGAATGGGGTGGCGGATCAAATTCAAACCTGTTTTTCAACGAAAATGCATGACTCAACTTGGTTATGGCATTATCGTTATGGGCATCTAAATTTCGATGGCTTGAAGGCATTGCAAGAGAAAAACATGGTGACTGGGCTTCCAAAAATCACTTGTCCTACTGAATTATGTAAGGAATGTGTTGTGGGGAAACAACCTCGAGATTCCTTTCCAAAAGGAAAAGCTTGGCGAGCTGAAGAAACTCTTCATTTGGTTCACTCGGACATCTGTGGACCAATTAATCCAACCTCAAATGGCAACAAGAGGTATTTTATCTCCTTTATAGATGATTGCAGTCGAAAGACATGGGTTTACTTCTTGCAAGATAAGTCTGAAGCTTTTACTGTGTTCAAGAAATTTAAAGCTCATAGTGAAAAGGAATGTGGTAATCCCATTAAAATCCTTCGAACAGACCGTGGTGGTGAATTTACTTCACATGAATTTGCAAATTTCTGTGAAATGCATGGAATAAAAAGGCAACTTACAGCAGCATATTCACCACAACAGAATGGGGTGGCGGATCAAATTCAAACCTGTTTTTCAACGAAAATGCATGACTCAACTTGGTTATGGCATTATCGTTATGGGCATCTAAATTTCGATGGCTTGAAGGCATTGCAAGAGAAAAACATGGTGACTGGGCTTCCAAAAATCACTTGTCCTACTGAATTATGTAAGGAATGTGTTGTGGGGAAACAACCTCGAGATTCCTTTCCAAAAGGAAAAGCTTGGCGAGCTGAAGAAACTCTTCATTTGGTTCACTCGGACATCTGTGGACCAATTAATCCAACCTCAAATGGCAACAAGAGGTATTTTATCTCCTTTATAGATGATTGCAGTCGAAAGACATGGGTTTACTTCTTGCAAGATAAGTCTGAAGCTTTTACTGTGTTCAAGAAATTTAAAGCTCATAGTGAAAAGGAATGTGGTAATCCCATTAAAATCCTTCGAACAGACCGTGGTGGTGAATTTACTTCACATGAATTTGCAAATTTCTGTGAAATGCATGGAATAAAAAGGCAACTTACAGCAGCATATTCACCACAACAGAATGGGGTGGCGGAACGAAGAAATCGTACAATTATGAACATGGTTCGTAGTATGTTACTGAAGGGAAAAATGCCGAAGAGTTTCTGGCCTGAAGCAGTTAAATGGAGTGTTCATATATTGAATCGTTGCCCTACGTTTGCTGTAAAGAATATTACACCAACAGAAGCCTGGTGTGGATCTAAGCCTACGGTTGATCACTTCAGAATTTTTGGGTGCATAGCATATGCACATGTTCCAGATGCCAAAAGAACAAAGCTGGATGACAAGGCAGTAAAGTGTGTATTTCTTGGAGTTAGTGAGGAATCAAAAGCTTACAAGCTTTTTAATCCAATCACCAAAAACATAGTCATCAGTCGTGATGTTCAGTTCGATGAAGAAAACAATGGGATTGGAAGAGAACAGATGCAAATCTGTTTCAAGATTCTGACCTATATGAAGATGCAAGCTACAGAAGAGGTTTTTATTGGTGATCGCAGAATTGAATCTCACATTCAGCCACCTGAATGTGAAATTCACACAGAAGAGCAGCTGCAAATTCCTATTTCACATGAAGGAACCATTGTTCCACACGGTGAAGGGACATCCAACATACCTCAACGGCAAAGAACAGCCCCTGCATGGATGAATGACTATGTCAATGGAAATGAATTTTCTGATGAAGATACCTTTGCCCAGTTTGCTTTATTTGCAGGTTCTGATCCTATAAAATTTGAAGATGCAGTAAAAGAGGAGAAATGGAGAAGAGCCATGGACACAGAGATTCATGCCATCAACAAAAACAACACCTGGGAACTTGTGGATCTTCCAAGAGGACAGAAAACCATTGGTGTAAAGTGGGTCTATAAGACCAAGTTAAATGAGAATGGGGAGATTGACAAGCACAAGGCTCGTCTAGTGGTAAAGGGCTACAAACAGCACATGGCATCGATTATGATGAGGTATTTGCCCAGTAGTCAGGCATGACAACATTCGTCTTGTAATTTCATTGGCAGCACAACACACTTGGCCTATTTTTCAGATGGACGTAAAGTCTGCTTTCCTGAATGGGGACTTGGAAGAACAAGTTTATGTTGATCAGCCCTCTGGATACGTGAAGCAAGGATATGAGGAGCAGGTTTACAAGTTGAACAAAGCTTTATACGGACTGAAACAAGCTCCTAGAGCTTGGTACAGTCGTATAGATGCGTTCTTCACTAAGGCAGGTTTCAGAAAATGCCCACATGAACACACTTTATTTGTTAAAACTGCAGGTGGAGGTAAATTCTTGTTTGTGTGTTTATACGTGGATGATCTTATTTACACTGGGAATGATGGGATTTTGCTTCAAGAATTCAAGGACTCCATGAAAGCTGAATTTGAGATGACTGATTTGGGTATGATGCGTTATTTCCTTGGAATTGAAGTCATGCAATCAACAACTGGAATCTTCATTACGCAGAAGAAATATGCAAAAGAGATCTTGGAAAGATTTCATTATCAAAATTGCAATCCAGTCAAGAATCCAATTGAACCAGGACTAAAGCTACATAAGGATCTTGATGGACAAAGAATCGACAGCACCTATTACAAACAAATGGTTGGGAGCTTAATGTACTTAACAGCTACTAGGCCGGATGTTATGTGTGCAGTGAGTCTTCTTAGCAGGTACATGGAATCACCAACAATTCTGCATTCCCAAGCTGCGAAGAGAGTGTTTCGTTATTTACAGGGAACAACTGATTTCGGTATACACTATAAGAAAGGAGAAGCTTCAAGACTCATTGGCTATGCTGACAGCAATTACGCAGGTGATGTAGACGACAGGAGAAGCACTTCAGGAAGCGTGTTCATGATGAATTCAGGTGCTGTGTCTTGGTCTTCAAGAAAACAACAGGTGGTTACTCTATCCACAACCGAAGCAGAGTTCATAGCCGCAGCAACATCAGCATGTCAAGCAATATGGCTGAGAAGAATTCTTGATGATCTGCATTTTCAGCAACATGATCCTACAATAATTCACTGTGACAGCAGCTCAGCAATCAAGCTTTCTAAAAATCCAGTCCTTCACGGGAGAAGCAAGCACATAGATGTGCGATATCATTTCCTTCGTGATCTTTCAAATGAAGGAACCATCGAATTGGTTTACTGCCGAAGTGAAGATCAAATCGCAGACATCATGACAAAGGCACTGAAGTTGGATGCATTTGAAAAACTGCATAACTTACTTGGAATGTGTTCATTTCAGGTTCTTGAGCAAGAAAATTGATGACAGCAGCTATGTTGTTTGTTTAATAAAACTGCTATGATGAAATCTCCATAGTAGTACCATCTTAAACTGTTTCTTTGCAGCAATCAGTTTAAAGGAGGGTGTTAAATGTTTATTGTTTATTTGTTATTTGATTTACTCTGTATTTGAATAAGTTCTTATTTACCAGGAACCAGTCAATTGTTTACCTATTCCTTAGGAAAATCCCAACTTACTAGGTGACAGTTAGTCATGGGTTAGATGCTGCATATTTTCTACTTATCTGTTATTTGTATTTCTATTTAAGTTGAACTTCTCTTAATAAAAGATACAGTGTTACAATTCCACGTTTTTCTTGTTGTAAAGCTTTAGCTTCACTGTCACATTTTCAATACAATACTTTAGCTTTGAATTAGTCCAGAACACTTAGTGTTC
>CAXHTJ010001363.1:0-52012 GCA_964019445.1 Populus tremula | reverse complement strand
AAAAATTTAAGCGCGATCCAACGGTCTGATCTATAGTTATGGACCTCTTGAGCCGGTATTCTTGTCGTGTCGATGGAATGGACCGACCGGACGTCGTCATCGTGTCGTACCGATTCAACGCAACTCCATGGGAAACAGACTCTAGAAACTCGAGAAAAAAGTTTTAGCGCGATCCAACGGTCAGATCTATAGTTATGGACCTTTTGAGCCGGTATTCTGGTCGTCTCGGTGGAATTACCCGACCAGACGTGGTAGTCGTGTCCTACCGATTCCACGCAACTCCATGGGAAACAGCCTCCGGAAACTCGTGAATGAAATTTGAGCGCCATCCAACGGTCCGATCTATAGTTATGGACCTTTTGAGCCGGTATTCTCGTCGTCTCGGTGGAATTGCCCCACCGGACATTGTAGTCGTATCCTACCGATTCCAAACAACTCCATGAGAAACAGGCTCCGGAAACTCGTGAATGAAATTTGAGAGCGATCCAACGGTCGGATCTATAGTGATGGACCTTTTGAGCCGGTATTCTGGTCGTGTCGGTGGAATTACCAGTCCGGACGTCGTATTCGTGTCGTATCGATTCCACGCAACTCCATGGGAAACTGACTCTGGAAACTCGTGAAAAAAATTTAACCGCGATCCAACGGTCAGATCTATAGTTATGGACCTTTTGAGCCGGTATTCTGGTCGTGTCGATGGAATGGACCGACCGGACGTCGTCATCGTGTCGTACCGATTCAATGCAACTCCATGGGAAACAGACTCTGGAAACTCGAGAAAAAAATTTTAGTGCGATCCAACGGTCGGATCTATAGTTATGGACCTTTTGAGCCGCTATTCTGGTCTTCTCGGTGGAATTGCCCCACCGGACGTTGTAGTCGTATCCTACCGATTCCACGCAACTCCATGGGAAACAGGCTCCGGAAACTCGTGAATGAAATTTGAGCGCGTTCCAACGATCGGATCTATAGTTATGGACCTTTTGAGCCGGTATTCTGGTCGTGTCGGTGGAATTACCAGTCCGGACGTCGTATTCGTGTCGTATCGATTCCACACAACTCCATGGGAAACTAACTCTGGAAACTCGTGAAAAAACTTTAACCGCCATCCAACGGTCGGATCTATAGTTATGGACCTTTTGAGCCAGTATTCTGGTCGTGTCGATGGAATGGACCGAACGGACGTCGTCGTCGTGTCGTATCGATTGAACGCAACTCCATAGGAAACAGACTCCAGAAACTCGTGAAAAAAATTTAAGCGCGATCCTACGGTCAGATCTATAGTTATGGACCTTTTGAGCCGGTATTCTGCTCGTCTCTCTGGAATTGCCCGACAGGACGTTGTAGCGTGTCCTACCGATTCCACGCAACTCCACAACAACCAGCCTCCGGAAACTCGTGAACGAAAATTGACCGCGATCCAACGGTCGGATCTATAGTTATGAACCTTTCGAGCCGGTATTTTGGTCGTGTCGGAGGAATGGACCGACCGGACGTCGTCATCGTGTCGTACCGATTCAACGCAACTCCATGGGAAACAGATTCCGGAAACTCGACAAAAAAGTTTTAGCGCGATCCAACGGTCGGATCTATAGTTATAGACCTTTTGAGCCGGTAATCTGGTCGTCTCGGTGGAAGTACCCGACCGAACGTGGTTGTCGTGTCCTACCGATTCCACGCAACTACATGGGAAACAGCCTCTGAAAACTCTTGAACAAAATTTCAGCGCGATCCAACGGTCGGATCTATAGTTATGGACCTTTTGAACCGGTATTCTCGTCGTCTCGGTGGAATTGCCCGACCGGACATTGTAGTCTTGTCCTGCGATTCCAGGCAACTCCATGGGAAACAGCCTCCGGAAATTCGGGAACGCAATTTGAGAGCCATCAAACGGTCCGATCTATAGTTATGGACCTTTTGAGCCGGTATTCTTGTCGTCTCGGTGGAATTGCCCCACCGAACGTTGTAGTCGTATCCTACCAATTCCACGCAACTCCATGGGAAACAGGCTTCGGAAACTCGTGAATGAAATTTGAGAGCGATCCAACAGTCGGATCTATAGTTATGGACCTTTTGAGCCGGTATTCTGGTCGTGTCGGTGGAATTACCAGTCCGGACGTCGTATTCATGTCGTATCGATTCCACACAACTCCATGGGAAACTGACTCTGGAAACTCGTGAAAAACATTTAACCGCGATCCCACGGCCGGATCTATAGTTATGGACCTTTTGAGCCGGTATTTTGGTCGTGTCGATGGAATGGACCGACCGGACGTCGTCGTCGTGTCATACCGATTCAACGCAACTCCATGGGAAACAGACTCCGAAAACTCGACAAAAACATTTTAGCGCGATCCAACGGTCGGATCTATAGTTATGGACCTTTTGAGCCGGTATTCTGCTCGTCTCTGTGGAATTGCTCGACCGGACGTTGTAGTCGTGTCCTACCGATTCCACGCAACTCCAAGGGAACCAGCCTCCGGAAACTCGTGAACGAATTTTTAGCGCGATCCAAAGGTGGGATCTAGAGTTATGGACCTTTTGAGCCTATATTCTGGTCGGGACGGTGTAATTGCAAGACCGGATGTCGTAGACGTGTTGTACCGATACCACGCAACTCCATGGGAAACAGCCTCCGGAAACTCGTGAACAAAATTTGAGAGGGATCCAATGGTCGGATCTATAGTTATGGACATTTTGAGCCGGTATTCTGCTCGTCTCTGTGGAATTGTCCGACCGGACGTTGTAGTCGTGTTCTACCGATTCCATGCAACTCCATGGGAACCAGGCTCCGGAAACTCGTTAACAAAATTTGAGCGCGATCCAACGGTCGGATCTATAGTTAGGGACCTTTTGAGCCGGTATTCTGGTCGTGTCGATGGAATGGACCGACCGGACCTCGTCATCGTGTCGTACCGATTCAACGCAACTCCATGGGAAACAGCCTCCAGAAATTCGTGAACAAAATTTAAGCGCGATCCAACGGTCGGATCTATACTTATGGACCTTAAGAGCTGGTATTCTGGTCGTGTCGATGGAATAGACCGACTGGACGCCGTCGTCGTGTGGTACCTATTCAACGCAACTCCATGGGAAACAGACTCCGAAAACTTGTGAAAAAAATTTAAGAGCGATCCAACTATCAGATCTATAGTTATGGACCTTTTGAGCCGGTATTCTGGTCGTCTCGGTGGAATTGCCCGACCGGACGTGGTTGTCGTGTCATAGCGATTCCACGCAACTTCATGGGAAACAGACTTCGGAAACTCGAGAAAAAAATTTTATCGTGATCCAACGGTCAGATCTATAGTTATGGACATTTTGAGCCGGTATTCTAGTCGTCTCTGTGGAATTGCCCGACCGGACGTTGTAGTCGTGTCCTACCGATTCCAAGCAACTCCAGGGGAAACAGCCTCCGGAAACTCGTGAATGAAATTTTAGCGTGATCCTACGGTCGGATCTATAGTTATGGACCTTTTGGGCCGGTATTCTGGAAGTGTCGACGGAATGGACCGACCGGACGTCGTCGTCGGGTCGTATCGATTCAACGCAACTCCATGGGAAACAGACTCCGGAAACTTGAGAAAAAAATTTTAGCGCGATCCAACAGTCGGATCTATAGTTATGGACCTTTTGAGCCAGTATTCTAGTCGTCTCGGTGGAATTGCCCCACCGAACGTTGTAGTCGTGTCCTACCGATTCCACGCAACTACATGGGAAACAGCCTCCGAAAACTCTTGAACAAAATTTCAGCGCGATCCATCGGTCAGATCTATAGTTATGGACCTTTTGAACCGGTATTCTTGTCGTCTCGGTGGAATTGCCCGACCGGACGTTGTATTCTTGTCCTACCGATTCAATGCAACTCCATGGGAAACAGCCTTCGAAAACTAGTGAACGCAATTTGAGCGCGATCCAACGGTCCGATCTATAGTTATGGACCTTTTGAACTGGTATTCTCGTCGTCTCGGTGGAATTGCCCCACCGGACGTTGTAGTCTTCTCCTACCGATTCCACGCAACTCCATGTGAAACAAGCTCCGGAACCTCGTGAATGAAATTTGAGCGCGATCCAACGGTCGGATCTATAGTTATGGACCTTTTGAGCTGGTATTCTGGTCGTGTCGATGGAATGGACCGACCGGACGTTGTAGTCGTGTTCTACCGATTCCACGCAACTCCATGGGAACCAGCCTCCGGAAACTCGTGAACGAAAATTGACGGCGATCCAAGGGTTGGATCTATAGTTATGGACCTTTTCAGCCGGTATTCTGGTCATGTCGGTGGAATTACCAGTCCGGAAGTCGTATACGTGTCGTATCGATTCCACGCAACTCCATGGGAAAATGACTCTGGAAACTCGTGAAAAACATTTACCGCGATCCAACGGTCGGATCTATAGTTATGGACCTTTTGAGCCGGTATTCGGGCCGTCTCTGTGGAATTGGCCGACCGGACGTTGTAGTCGTGTCCTACCGATTCCACGCAACTCTAGGGGAAACAGCCTCCGGAAACTCGTGAACGAAATTTTAGCGCGATCCTACGGTCGAATCTATAGTTATGGACCTTTTGGGCCGGTATTTTGGACGTGTCGATGGAATGGACCGACCGGACATCGTCGTCGGGTCGTATCGATTCAACGCAACTCCATGGGAAACAGACTTTGGAAACTCTAGAAAAAAATTTTAGCGCGATCCAACAGTCGGATCTATAGTTATGGACATTTTGAGCCGGTATTCTGGTCGTCTCGGTGGCATTACCCGACCGGACGTGGTAGTTGTGTCCTACCGATTCCACGCAACTACATCGGAAACAGCCTCCGAAAACTCTTGAACAAAAGTTCAGCGCGTCCAACTGTCGGATCTATAGTTATAGACCTTTTGAACCTGTATCCTACCAATTCCACGCAACTCCATGGGAACCAGGCTCCGGAAACTCATGAACAAAATTTGAGCGCGATCCAACGGTCTGATCTATAGTTATGGACCTTTTAAGCCGGTATTCTGGTCGTGTCGATGGAATGGACCGACCGGACGTCGTCATCGTGTCGTACCGATTCAACGCAACTCCATGGGAAACAGACTCCGGAAACTCGTGAAAACAATTTAAGCGCGATCCAACGGTCAGATCTATAGTTATGGACCTTCTGAGCCGGTATTCTGGTCGTCTTTGTGGAATTGCCCGATCGAACATTGTAGTCGTGTCCTACCGATTTCACGCAACTCCAGGGGAAACAGCCTCCGGAAACTCGTGAACGAAATTTTAGCACGATCCAACGATCGAATCTATAGTTATGGACCTTGTCAGCCGGTATTCTAGTCGTGTCAGTGGAATTGCCAGTCCGGATGTCGTATTCGAGTCGTATCGATTCCACGCAACTCCGTGGGAACCTGACTCCGGAAACTCGTGAAAAACATTTAACCGCGATCCAACGGTCGGATCTATAGTTATGGACCTTTTGAGCTGGTATTGTGGTCGTCTATGTGGAATAACCCGACCGGACGTTGTAATCGTGTGCTACCAATTCCACCCAACTCCAGGGGAAACAGCCTTCAGAAACTCGTGAACGAAATTTTAGCGCGATCCACGGTCGAATCTATAGTTATGGACCTTTTGAGCCGGTATTCTGGTCGGGTCGGTGGAATTGCAAGACCGGATGTCGTAGTCGTGTCGTACCGATTCCACGCAACTCCATGGGAAACAGCCTCTGGAAAATTCGTGAACAAAATTTGAGAGCGATCCAATGGTCGGATCTATAGTTAGGGACCTTTTGAGCCGGTATTCTGCTCGTCTATGTGGAATTTCCCGACCGGACGTTGTAGTCGTGTTCTACCGATTCCACGCAACTCCATGGGAACCAGCCTCCGGAAACTCGTGAACGAAAATTGACGGTGATCCAACGGTCGGATCTATAATTATGGACCTTTTCAGCCGGTATTCTGGTCGTGTCGGTGGAATTACCAGTCCGGACGTCGTATTCGTGTCGTATCGATTCCACGCAACTCCATGGGAAACTGACTCTGGAAACTCGTGAAAAACATTTAACCGCGATCCAACGGTCGGATCTATAGTTATGGACCTTTTGAGCCGGTATTCGGGTCGTCCCTCTGGAATGGGCCGACCGGATGTTGTAGTCGTGTCCTACCGATTCCACGCAACTCAAGGGGAAACAACCTCCGGAAAATCATGAACGAAATTTTAGCGCGATCCAACGGTCGGATCTATAGTTATGGACTTTTTGAACCGGTATTCTCGTCGTCTCGGTGGAATTGCCCGACCGGACGTTGTAGTCTTGTCCTGCCAATTCCAGGTGACTCCAGGGGAAACAGCCTTCAGAAACTCGTGAATGAAATTTAGCGCGATCCAACAGTCTGATCTATAGTTATGGACCTTTTGAGCCGGTATTCTAGTCGGGTCGGTGGAATTGCAAGACCGGATGTCGTAGTCATGTCGTACCGATTCCACGCAACTCCATGGGAAACATCCTCTAGAAACTCGTGAACAAAATTTGAGAGCGATCCAATGGTCGGATCTATAGTTATGGACCTTTTGAGCCGGTATTCTGCTCGTCTCTGTGGAATTGCCCGACCGGACGTTGTAATCGTGTTCTACCGATTCCACGCAACTCCATGGGAACCAGCCTCTGGAAACTCGTGAACGAAAATTGACGGTGATCCAACGGTCGGATCTATATATATGGACCTTTTCAGCCGGTATTCTGGTCGTGTCGGTGGAATTACCAGTCCGGACGTCGTATTCATGTCGTACCGATTCCACGCAACTCCATGGGAAACTGACTCTGGAAACTCGTGAAAAACATTTAACCGCGATCTAACGGTCGAATCTATAGTTATGGACCTGTTGAGCCGGTATTCGGGTCGTCTCTGTGGAATTGGCCGACCGGACGTTGTAGTCGTGTCCTACCGATTCCACGCAACTCTAGAGGAAACAACCTCCGGAAAATCGTGAACGACATTTTAGCGCGATCCAACGGTCGGATCTATAGTTATGGACCTTTTGGGCCGGTATTCTGGGACAAGTCGAAGGAATGGACCGACCGGACGTCGTCGTCGTGTCGTATCGATCACGCAACTCCATGGGAAACAGACTCTGGAAACTCGAGAAAAAATTTTTAGCTTGATCCAACGGTCGGATCTATAGTTATGGACATTTTGAGCCGGTATTCTGGTCGTCTCAGTGGAATTACCCGACCGGACGTGGTAGTCGTGTCTACCGATCCACGCCACTACATGGGAAACAGCCTCCAAAAACTCTTGAACAAAATTTCAACGCGATCCAACGGTCGGATCTATAGTTATGGACCTTTTCAACCGGTATTCTCGTCGTCTCGGTGGAATTGCCCGACGGACGTTGTAGTCTTGTCCTGCCGATTCCATGCAACTCCATGGGAAACAGCCTCTGGAAACTCGTGAACGCAATTGAGCGCGATCCAACGGTCCGATCTATAGTTATGGACCTATTGAGCCGTATTCTTGTCGTCTTAGTGGAATGCCCCACCGGACGTTGTAGTCATATCCTACCGATTCCACGCAACTCCACGGAACCAGTCTCCGGAAACTCGTGAACAAAATTTGAGCGCGATCCAACGGTCGGATCTATAGTTATGGACCTTTGTGCCGGATTCTGCTCGTCTCTATGGAATTGCCCGACGGACGTTGTAGTCGTGTTCTACCGATTCCACGCAACTCCATGGGAACAGCCTCCGAAAACTCGTGAACGAAAATTGACGGCGATCAAGGGTCGATCTATAGTTATGGACCTTTCAGCCGGTTATCTGGTCATGTCGGTGGAATTACTAGTCCGGACGTCGTATACGTGTCGTATCGATTCCACGCAAACTCCATGGAAAAGACTCTGGAAACTCGTGAAAAACATTTACCGCGATCCAACGGTCGGATCTATAGTTATGGACCTTTTGAAGCCGGTATTCGGGTCGTCTCTGTGGAATTGGCCGACCGGACGTTGTAGTCGTGTCCTACCGATTCCACGCAACTCTAGGGAACAGCCTCCGGAAACTCGTGAACGAAATTTTAGCGCGATCCTACGGTCGAATCTATAGTATGGACCTTTGGGCCGTATTCTGACGTGTCGATGGAATGGACCGACCGGACATCGTGAACTGTCGTATCGATTCAACACCACTCCATCGGACACAGACTCCGAAAACTCGTTAAAAAAATTTAAGCGCGATCCAACGGTCAGATCTATAGTTATGGACCTTTTGAGCCGGTATTCTGCTCGTCTCGGAGGAATTGCCTGACCGGACGTGGTAGTCCTGTCCTACCGATTCCACGCAACTCCATGGGAACCAGCCTCCGGAAACTTACTCTGCAAACTCGTGAACGAAATTTTAGCGCGATCCAACAGTGGGATCTATAGTTATGGACCTTTTGGCCGGTATTCTGGTCGTGTCGGTGGAATTACCAGTCCGGACATCGTATTCGTGTCATATCGATTCCACGCAACTCCGTGAGAAACTGACTCTGCAAACTCGTGAAAAAAATTTAAGCACGATCCAACGATCCGATCTATAGTTATGGACCTTTTGAGCCGGTATTCTGGTCGTCTCGGTGGAATTGCCCCACCGGACGTTGTAGTCATATCCTACCAATTCCATGCAACTCCATGGGAAACAGCCTGCGGAAACTCGTGAATGAAATTTGAGCGCGATCCAACGGTCGGATCTATAGTTATGGACCTTTTGAGCCGGTATTCTGGACGTGTCGATGGAATTACCAGTCCGGACATCGTATTCGTGTCATATCGATTCCCCGCAACTCCATGGGAAACTAACTCTACAAACTCGTGAAAAAAATTTAAGAGCGATCCAATGGTCGGATCTATAGTTATGGACCTTTTGAGCCGGTATTCTGCTCGAGTCGGTGGAATTACCAGACCGGACGTCGTATTCGTGTCGTATCGATTCCACGCAACTCCATGGGAAACTGACTCTGCAAACTCGTGAAAAACATTTAACCGCGATCCAACGGTCGGATCTATAGTTATGGACCTTTTGAGCCGGTATTCTGGTCGTGTCGGTGGAAAGGATCGACCGGACGTCGTCGTCGTGTCGTACCGATTCAATTCCACTCCATGGGAAATAGACTCCGGAAACTCGTGAAAAAAATTTAAGCGCGATCCAACGGTCCGATCTATAGTTATAGACCTTTGAGCCGGTATTCTGGTCGTCTCGGTGGAATTGCCCCACCTGACGTTGTAGTCATATCCTATCGATTCCACGCAACTCCATGGGAAACAGACTCCCGAAACTCGTGAATGAAAATTTGAGCGCGATCCAACAGTCGGATCTATAGTTATGGACCTTTTGGCCGGTATTCTGGTCGTGTCGGTGGAATTACCAGTCTGGACATCGTATTCGTGTCATATCGATTCCAACGCAACTCCATGAGAAACTGACTCTGCAAACTCGTGAAAAAAATTTAAGCGCGATCCAACAGTCAGATCTATAGTTATGGACCTTTTGACCCGGTATTCAGGTCGTCTCGATGGAATTGCCCGACCGGACGTGGTAGCGTGTCCTACCGATTCCAGGCAACTACATGGGAAACAGGCTCCGAAAGCTCGTGAACAACATTGAGCGCGATCCAACGCGGATCTATAGTTATGGTCCTTTTGACCGGTATTCAGGTCGTCTCGGTGGAATTGCCCGACCGGACGTGGTAGTCGTGTCTTACGGATTCCATGCAATACATGGGAAAACAGGCTCCGAAAACTCGTGAACAAAATTTGAGCGCGATCCAACGGTCGGATCTATAGTTATGGACCTTTTGGGCCGGTATTCGGACGTGTCGATGGAATGGACCGACCGGACGTCGTCGTCGTGTCGTATCGATTCAACGCAACTCCATCGGAAACAGACTCCCGAAACTCGTGAAAAACATTTAAGCACGATCCAACGGTCCGATCTTATAGTTTATGGACCTTTTGAGCCGGTATTCTGGTCGTCTCTGTGGAATTGCCCCACCGGACGTTGTAGTCGTATCCTACCGATTCCACGCAACTCCATGGGAAACAGCCTGCGGAAACTCGTGAATGAAATTGAGCGCGATCCAACGGTCGGATCTATAGTTATGGACCTTTTGGGCCGGTATTCTGGACGTGTCGATGGAATGAACCGACCGGACATCGTCGTCGTGTCGTATCGATTCAACGCAACTCCATCGAAAACAGACTCCCGAAACTCCGTGAAAAACATTTAAGCCACGATCCAACGGTCCGATCTATAGTTATGGACCTTTGAGCCGGTATTCTGGTCGCTCTCTGTGGAATTGCCCCACCGGACGTTGTAGTCGTATCCTACCGATTCCACGCAACTCCATGGGAAACAGCCTGCGGAAACTCGTGAATGAAATTTGAGCGCGATCCAACGGTCGGATCTATAGTTATCGACCTTTTGGGCCGGTATTCTGGACGTGTCGATGGAATGGACCGACCGGAACATCGTCGTCGTGTCGTATCGATTCAACGCAACTCCATCGAAAACAGACTCCCGAAACTCGTGAAAAACATTTAAGCACGATCCAACGGTCCGATCTATAGTTATGGACCTTTTGGCCGGTATTTGGTCGTGTCGGTGGATTACCAGTCTGGACATCGTATTCGTGTCATATCGATTCCACGCAACTCCATGAGAAACTGACTCTGCAAACTCGTTGAAAAAAATTTAAGCGCGATCCAACAGTCAGATCTATAGTTTGGACCTTTTGACCCGGTATTCAGGTCGTCTCGATGGAATTGCCCGACCGGACGTGGTAGTCGTGTCTACCGATTCCAGGCAACTACATGGGAAACAGGCTCCGAAAGCTCGTGAACAAAATTTGAGCGCGATCCAACGGTCGGATCTATAGTTATGGTCCTTTTGACCCGGTATTCAGGTCGTCTCGGTGGAATTGCCCGACCGGACGTGGTAGTCGTGTCTTACGGATTCCATGCAACTACATGGGAAACAGGCTCCGAAAACTCTGAACAAAATTTGAGCGCGATCCAACGGTCGGATCTATAGTTATGGACCTTTTGGGCCGGTATTCGGACGTGTCGATGGAATGGACCGACCGGACGTCGTCGTCGTGTCGTATCGATTCAACGCAACTCCATCGGAAACAGACTTCCGAAACTCGTGAAAAAACATTTAAGCACGATCCAACGGTCCGATCTATAGTTATGGACCTTTTGAGCCGGTATTCTGTCGTCTCTGTGGAATTGCCCCACCGGACGTTGTAGTCGTCTCCTACCGATTCCACGCAACTCCATGGGAAACAGCCTGCGGAAACTCGTGAATGAAATTGAGCGCGATCCAACGGTCGGATCTATAGTTATGGACCTTTTGGGCCGGTATTCTGGACGTGTCGATGGAATGGACCGACCGGACATCGTCGTCGTGTCGTATCGATTCAACGCAACTCCATCGAAAACAGACTCCCGAAACTCGTGAAAAACATTTAAGCACGATCCAACGGTCCGATCTATAGTTATGGACCTTTTGAGCCGGTATTCTGGTCGTCTCTGTGGAATTGCCCCACCGGACGTTGTAGTCGTATCCTACCGATTCCACGCCACTCCATGGGAAACAGCCTGCGGAAACTCGTGAATGAAATTTGAGCGCGATCCAACGGTCGGATCTATAGTTATCGACCTTTTGAGCCGGTATTCTGGTCGTGTCGGTGGAATTACCAGTCCGGACGTCGTATTCGAGTCGTATCGATTCCACACACACTCTGTGGGAAACTGACTCCGGAAACTCGTGAAAAAAATTTAAGAGCGATCAATAACGGATCTATAGTTATGGACCTTTTGAGCGGTATTTGCTCGTCTTTGTGGAATTGCCCGACCGGACGTTGTAGTCGTGTCCTACCGATTCAACGCAACTCCAGGGGAAACAGCCTTCGGAAACTCGTGAACGAAAATTGACCGCGATCCAACGGTTGGATCTATAGTTATGGACCTTTTGAGCCGGTATTCTGGTCGTGTCGGTGGAAACGGATCGACCGGAAATCGTCGTCGTGTCGTATCGATTCAACGCAACTCCATAGGAAACGACTCCGGAAACTCGTGAAAAAAATTTTGAGCGCGATCCAACGGTCAGATCTGTAGTTATGGACCTTTTGAGCCGGTATTCTGCTCGTCTTTGTGGAAATGCCCGACCGGACGTTGTATCCTGTCCTACCGATTCCACGCAACTCCCAGGGGAAACAGCCTCCGGAAACTCGTGAACGAAATTTTAGCACGATCCAACGGCCGGATCTATAGTTATGGACCTTTTGAGACGGTATTCTGGCGGGTCGGTGGAATTGCAAGACCGGATGTCAGTCGTGTCGTACCGATTCCACGCAACTCCATGGGAACAGCCTCGGAAACTCGTGAACAAAATTTGAGAGCGATCCAATGGTCGGATCTATAGTTATGGACCTTTTGAGCCGGTATTCGGCTCGTCTTTGTGGAATTGCCCGACCGGACGTTGTAGTCGTATCCTACCGATTCAACGCAACTCCAGGGGAAACAGCCTTCGGAAACTCGTGAACGAAATTTTAGCGCGATCCAACGGTCGATCTATAGTTATGACCTTTGGAGCCGGTATTCTGGTCGTCTCGTGGAATTGCCCCACGGACGTGGTAGTCGTGTCCTACCGATTCCACGCAACTACATGGGAAACAGGCTCCTGAA
This sequence comes from Populus tremula, assembly GCA_964019445.1. NCBI lineage: Eukaryota > Viridiplantae > Streptophyta > Magnoliopsida > Malpighiales > Salicaceae > Populus > Populus tremula. Next base: position 39,311 of record CAXHTJ010001363.1, on the reverse strand, counting down.
ACTCGTGAAAAAAATTTGAGCGCGATCCAACTGTCGGAGCTATTATTATGGAACTGTTGGGCCGGTATTCTGGACGTGTCCATGGAATGGACCGACCGGACGTCGTCGTCGTGTCCTATCGATTCAACGCAACTCCATCGGAAACAGACTCCGAAAACTCGTTAAACAAATTTAAGCGCGATCCAACGGTCAGATCTATTGTTATGGACCTTTTGAGCCGGTATTCTGCTCGTCTCGGAGGAATTGCCTGACCGGACGTGGTAGTCCTGTCCTACCGATTCCACGCAACTCCATGGGAACCAGCCTCCGGAAACTTACTCTGCAAACTCGTGAACGAAATTTTAGCGCGATCCAACAGTCGGATCTATAGTTATAGACCCTTTGATCCGTTATTCTGGTCGGGTCGCTGGAATGGATCGACCGGACATCGTCGTCGTGTCATACCGATTCAATGCAACTCCATAGGAAACAGACTCCGGAAACTCGTGAAAAAAATTTTAGCGCGATCCAACGGTCGGATCTATAGTTATGGACCTTTTGAGCCGGTATTCTGGTCGAGTCGGTGGAATTACCAATCCGGACATCGTATTCGTGTCGTATCGATTCCACGCAACTCCATGGGAAACTGACTCTGCAAACTTGTGAAAAACATTTAACCGCGATCCAACGGTCGGATCTATAGTTATGGACCTTTTGAGCCGGTATTCTGGTCGTGTCGGTGGAAAGGATCGAACGGACGTCGTCGTCGTGTCGTACCGATTCAACTCAAGTCCATGGGAAACAGACTCCGAAAACTCGTGAAAAAAATTTAAGCGCGATCCAACGGTCCGATCTATAGTTATAGACCTTTTGAGCCGGTATTCTGGTCGTCTCGGTGGAATTGCCCCACCTGACGTTGTAGTCATATCCTACCGATTCCACGCAACTCCATGGGAAACAGCCTGCGGAAACTCGTGAATGAAATTTGAGCGCGATCCAACAGTCGGATCTATAGTTAAGGACCTTTTGGCCGGTATTCTGGTCGTGTCGGTGGAATTACCAGTCTGGACATCGTATTCGTGTCATATCGATTCCACGCAACTCCATGAGAAACAGACTCTGCAAACTCGTGAAAAAAATTTAAGCGCGATCCAACAGTCATATCTATAGTTATGGACCTTTTGACCCGGTATTCAGGTCGTCTCGAAGGAATGGCCCGACCGGACGTGGTAGTCGTGTCCTACCGATTCCAGGCAACTATATGGGAAACAGGCTCCGAAAGCTCGTGAACAACATTTGAGCGCGATCCAACGGTCGGATCTATAGTTATGGTCCTTTTGACCCGGTATTCAGGTCGTCTCGGTGGAATTGCCCGACCGGACGTGGTAGTCGTGTCTTACGGATTCCATGCAACTACATGGGAAACAGGCTCCGAAAACTCGTGAAAAACATTTGAGCGCGATCCAACGGTCGGATCTATAGTTATGGACCTTTTGAGCCGGTGTTCTGGTCGTCTCGGTGGAATTGCCCGACCGGACGTGGTAGTCGTGTCCTACCGATTCCACGCAACTACATGGGAAACAGGCTCCGGAAACTTCTGAACAAAATTTGAGCACGATCCAACGGTCGGATCTATAGTTAGGACCTTTTGAGCCGGTATTCTGGTCGTCTCGGTGGAATTGCCCGACCGGACGTGGTAGTCGTGTTCTACCGATTCCACGCAACTACATGGAAAACAGGCTCCGAAAACTCGTGAACAAACGTTTAGCGCGATCCAACGGTCAGATCTGTAGTTATGGACCTTTTGAGCCTGTATTCTGCTCGTGTCGGTGGAATTGCCCGACCGGACGTGGTAGTCGTGTCGTACCGATTCCACGTAACTACATGGGAAACAGGCTCCGAAAACTCGTGAACAAAATTTGAGGGCGATCCAACGGTCAGATCTATAGTTATGGACCTTTTGAGCCGGTGTTCTGGTCGTCTCGGTGGAATTGCCCGACCGGACGTGGTAGTCGTGTCCTACCAATTCCACGCAACTACATGGGAAACAGGCTCCGAAAACTCGTGAACAAAATTTGAGTGCGATCCAACGGTTGGATCTATAGTGATGGACCTTTTGAGCCGGTATTCTGGTCGTGTTCGGTGGAATTGCCAGTCCGGACGTCGTATTCGAGTCGTATCGATTCCACGCAACTCCGTGGGAAACTAACTCCGGAAACTCATGAAAAAAATTTAACCGCGATCCAAGGGTCAGATCTATAGTTATGGACCTTTTGAGCCGGTATTCTGGTCGTTTTTGTGGAATTGCACGACCGGACGTTGTAGTCGTGTCCTACCGATTCCACGCAACCCCAAGAGAACCAGGCTCCGGAAACTCGTGAATGAAATTTTAGCGCGATCCAACGGTCGGATCTATAGTTATAGACCTTTTGAGCCGGTATTCTGGTTGTGTCGCTGGAATGGACCGACCGGACGTCGTCGTCGTGTCGTACCGATTCAACGTAACTCCATGGGAAACAGACTCCAGAAACTAGTGAAAAACATTTTAGCGCGATCCAACGGTCAGATATGTAGTTTGGGACCTTTTGAGCCGGTATTCTGCTCGTCTCTGTGGAATTGCCCGACCGGACGCGGTAGTCGTGTCCTACCGATTCCACGCAACAACATGGGAAACAGGCTCCAGAAACTCTTGAACAAAATTTTAGCGCGATCTAACGCTCAGATCTGTAGTTATGGACCTTTTGAGCCGGTATTCTGGTCGTCTCGGTGGAATTGCCCGACCGGACGTGGTAGTAGTGTCGTACCGATTCCACGTAACTACATGGGAAACAGGCTCCGAAAACTCGTGAACAAAATTTGAGTGCGATCCAACGGTCGGATCTATAGTTATGGACCTTTTCAGCCGGTATTCTGGTCGTGTCGGTGGATTTACCAGTCCGGACGTCTTATTCTTGTCGTATCGATTCCACGCAACTCCATGGGAAACTGACTCTGGAAACTCCTGAAAAAAATTTAACCGCGATCCAACGATCGGATCTATAGTTATGGACCTTTTGAGCCAGTATTCTGGTCGTGTCGGTGGAATGGATCAACCGGACGTCGTCGTCGTGTCGTACCGATTCAACCCCACTCCATGGGAAACAGACTTCGTAAACTCGTGAAAAACATTTGAGCGCGATCCAACGGTCAGATCTATAGTTATGGACCTTTTGAGCCGGTGTTCTGGTCGTCTCGGTGGAATTGCCCGACCGGACGTGGTAGTCGTGTCCTACCGATTCCACGCAACTCCATGGGAAACAGGCTCCGGAAACTCGTGAACAAAATTTGAGCGCGATCCAACGGTCGGATCTATAGTTATGGACCTTTTGAGCCAGTATTCTGGTCGTGTCGGTGGAATGGAGCGACCGGACGTCGTCGTCGTGTCGTACCGATTCAACCCAACTCCATGGGAAACAGACTGCGGAAACTCGTGAAAAACATTTGAGCGCGATCCAACGGTCAGATCTATAGTTATGGACCTTTTGAGCCGGTATTCTGGTCGTGTCGGTGGATTTACCAGTCCGGACGTCGTATTCGTGTCGTATCGATTCAACGCAACTCCATGGGAACCAGCCTCTAGAAACTCGTGAACAAAAATTGACCGCGATCCAACGGTTGGATCTATAGTTATGGACCTTTTGAGCCAGTATTCTGGTCGTGTCGGTGTAATGGAGCGACCGGACGTCGTCGTCGTGTCGTACCGATTCAACACAACTCCATGGGAAACAGACTCCGGAAACTCGTGAAAAAAATTTGAGCGCGATCCAACGGTCAAATTTATAGTTATGGACCTTTTGAGCCGGTGTTCGGGTCGTCTCGGTGGAATTGCCCGACCGGACGTGGTTGTCGTGTCCTACCGATTCCACGCAACTACATGGGAAACAGGCTCCGGAAGCTTCTGAACAAAATTTGAGCACGATCCAACAGTCGGATCTATAGTTAGGGACCTTTTGAGCCGGTATTCTGGTCATCTCGGTGGAATTGCCCGACCGGACGTGGTAGTCGTGTCCTACCGATTCCACGCAACTACATGGGAAACAGGCTCCGGAAACTCGTGAACAAAATTTGAGCGCGATCCAACGGTCGGATCTATAGTTATGGACCTTTTGAGCCGGTATTCTGGTCGTGTCGGTGGATTTACCAGTCCGGACGTCGTATTCGTGTCGTATCGATTCAACGCAACTCCATGGGAACCAGCCTCCAGAAACTCGTGAACAAAAATTGACCACGATCCAACGTTTGGATCTATAGTTATGGACCTTTTGAGCCCGTATTCTGGTCGTGTCGGTGGAAGGGATCGACCGGACGTCGTCGTCGTGTCGTACCGATTCAACCCCACTCCATGGGAAACAGACTTCGTAAACTCGTGAAAAACATTTGAGCGCGATCCAACGGTCAGATCTATAGTTATGGACCTTTTGAGCCGGTGTTCTGGTCGTCTCGGTGGAATTGCCCGACCGGACGTCGTCGTCGTGTCGTACCGATTCCACGTAACTACATGGGAAACAGGCTCCGAAAACTCGTGAACAAACGTTTAGCGCGATCCAACGGTCAGATCTGTAGTTATGGACCTTTTGAGCCTGTATTCTGCTCGTGTCGGTGGAATTGCCCGACCGGACGTGGTAGTAGTGTCGTACCGATTCCACGTAACTACATGGGAAACAGGCTCCGAAAACTCGTGAACAAAATTTGAGTGCGATCCAACGGTCGGATCTATAGTTATGGACCTTTTCAGCCGGTATTCTGGTCGTGTCGGTGGAATTACAAGTTCGGACGTCGTATTCGTGTCGTATCGATTCCACGCAACTCCATGGGAAACTGACTATGGAAACTCCTGAAAAAAATTTAACCGCGATCCAACGGTCACATCTATAGTTATGGACCTTTTGAGCCGGTATTCTGGTCGTCTCGGTGGAATTGCCCGACCGGACATGGTAGTCGTGTCCTACCGATTCCACGCCACTACATGGGAAACAGGCTCCGGAAACTTATGAACAAAATTTGAGCGCGATCCAACGGTCGGATCTATAGTTATGGACCTTTTGAGCCGGTATTCTGGTCGTGTCGGTGGATTTACCAGTCCGGACGTCGTATTCGTGTCGTATCGATTCAACGCAACTCCATCGGAACCAGCCTCCGGAAACTCGTGAACAAAAATTGACTGTTATCCAACGGTTGGATCTATAGTTATGGACCTTTTGAGCCAGTATTCTGGTCGTGTCGGTGGAAGGGATCGACCGGACGTCGTCGTCGTGGCGTACCGATTCAAAGCAACTCCATAGGAAACAGACTCCGAAAACTCGTGAAAAAAATTTGAGCGCGATCCAACGGTCAGATCTATAGTTATGGACCTTTTGAGCCGGTGTTCTGGTCGTCTCGGTGGAATTGCCCGACCGGACGTGGTAGTCGTGTCCTACCAATTCCACGCAACTACATGGGAAACAGTCTCCGGAAACTTATGAACAAAATTTTAGCGCGATCCAACGGTCGAATCTATAGTTATGGACCTTTTGATCCGGTATTCTGGTCGTGTCGGTGGATTTACCAGTCCGGACGTCGTATTCGTGTCGTATCGATTCAACGCAACTCCATAGGAACCAGCCTCCGGAAACTCGTGAACAAAAATTGACTGTTATCCAACGGTTGGATCTATAGTTATGGACCTTTTGAGCCAGTATTCGGGTCGTGTCGGTGGAAGGGATCGACCGGACGTCGTCGTCGTGTCGTACCGATTCCACGCAACTCCATAGGAAACAGGCTCCGAAAACTCGTGAACAAAATTTGAGTGCGATCCAACGGTCGGATCTATAGTTATGGACCTTTTCAGCCGGTATTCTGGTCGTGTCGGTGGAATTACAAGTTCGAACGTCGTATTCGTGTCGTATCGATTCCACGCAACTCCATGTGAAACTGACTATGGAAACTCCTGAAAAAAATTTAACCGCGATCCAACGGTCAGATCTATAGTTATGGACCTTTTGAACCGGTATTCTGGTCGTCTCTGTGGAATTGCCCGACCGGACGTGGTAGTCGTGTCCTACCGATTCCACGCAACTCCATGGGAAACAGGCTCCGGAAACTCGTGAACAAAATTTGAGCGCGATCCAACGGTCGGATCTATAGTTATGGACCTTTTGAGCCAGTATTCTGGTCGTGTCGGTGGAATGGATCGACCGGACGTCGTCGTCGTGTCGTACCGATTCAACCCAACTCCATGGGAAACAGACTTCGGAAACTCGTGAAAAACATTTGAGCGCGATCCAACGATCAGATCTATAGTTATGGACCTTTTGAGCCGGTGTTCTGGTCGTCTCGGTGGAATTGCCCGACCGGACGTGGTAGTCGTGTCCTACCAATTCCACGCAACTACATGGGAAACAGTCTCCGGAAACTTATGAACAAAATTTTAGCGCGATCCAACGGTCGGATCTATAGTTATGGCCCTTTTGATCCGGTATTCTGGTCGTGTCGGTGGATTTACCAGTCCGGACGTCGTATTCGTGTCGTATCGATTCAACGCAACTCCATAGGAACCAGCCTCCGGAAACTCGTGAACAAAAATTGACTGTTATCCAACGGTTGGATCTATAGTTATGGACCTTTTGAGCCAGTATTCTGGTCGTGTCGGTGGAAGGGATCGACCGGACGTCGTCGTCGTGTCGTACCGATTCAACGCAACTCCATTGGAAACAGACTCCGGAAACTCGTGAAAAAAAATTGAGCGCGATCCATCGGTCAGATCTATAGTTATGGACCTTTTGAGCCGGTATTCTGGTCGTCTCGGTGGAATTGCCCGACCGGACGTGGTAGTCGTGTCCGACCAATTCCACGCAACTACATGGGAAACAGGCTCCGGAAACTCGTGAACAAAATTTGAGCGCGATCCAACGGTCGGATCTATAGTTATGGACCTTTTGAGCCGGTGTTCTGGTCGTCTCGGTGGAATTGCCCGACCGGACGTGGTAGTCGTGTCCGACCAATTCCACGCCACTACATGGGAAACAGGCTCCGGAAACTCGTGAAAAACATTTGAGCGCGAACCAACGGTCAGATCTATAGTTATGGACCTTTTGAGCCGGTGTTCTGGTCGTCTCGGTGGAATTGCCCGACCGGACGTGGTAGTCGTGTCCTACCAATTCCACGCCACTACATGGGAAACAGGCTCCGGAAACTTATGAACAAAATTTGAGCGCGATCCAACGGTCGGATCTATGGTTATGGACCTTTTGAGCCGGTATTCTGGTCGTGTCGGTGGATTTACCAGTCCGGACATCGTATTCGTGTCGTATCGATTCAACGCAACTCCATGGGAACCAGCCTCCGGAAACTCGTGTACAAAAATTGACTGCGATCCAACGGTTGGATCTATAGTTATGGACCTTTGGAGCCAGTATTCTGGTCGTGTCGGTGGAACGGATCGACCGGACGTCATCGTCGTGTCGTACCGATTCAACACCACTCCATAGGAAACAGACTCCGGAAACTCGTGAAAAAAATTTGAGCGCGATCCAACGGTCAGATCTATAGTTATGGACCTTTTGAGCCGGTGTTCTGGTCGTCTCGGTGGAATTGCCCGACCGGACGTGGTAGTCGTGTCCGACCAATTCCACGCAACTACATGGGAAACAGGCTCCGGAAACTCGTGAAAAACATTTGAGCGCGAACCAACGGTCAGATCTATAGTTATGGACCTTTTGAGCCGGTGTTCTGGTCGTCTCGGTGGAATTGCCCGACCGAACGTGGTAGTCGTGTCCTACCAATTCCACGCAACTACATGGGAAACAGGCTCCGAAAACTCGTGAACAAAATTTTAGTGCGATCCAACGGTCGGATCTATAGTTATGGACCTTTTCAGCCGGTATTCTGGTCGTGTCGGTGGATTTACCAGTCCGGACGTCGTATTCGTGTCGTATCGATTCAACGCAACTCCATGGGAACAAGCCTCCGGAAACTCGTGAACAAAAATTGACCGCGATCCAACGGTTGGATCTATAGTTATGGACCTTTTGAGCCGGTATTCTGGTTGTCTCGGTGGAATTGCCCGACCGGACGTGGTAGTCGTGTCCTACCGATTCCACGCAACTGCAAGGGAAACAAGCTCTGGAAACTCGTGAACAAAATTTGAGCGCGATCCAACGGTCGGATCTATAGTTATGGACCTTTTCAGCCGGTATTCTGGTCATGTCGGTGGATTTACCAGTCCGGACGTCGTATTCGTGTCGTATCGATTCCCCGCAACTCCATGGGAAACTGACTCTGGAAACTCCTGAAAAAAATTTAATCGCGATCCAACGGTCCGATCTATAGTTATGGACCTTTTGAGCCGGTATTCTGGTCGTCTCGGTGGAATTGCCCGACCGGACGTCGTATTCGTGTCCTACCAATTCCACGTAACTACATGGGAAACAGGCTCCGAAAACTCGTGAACAAAATTTGAGTGCGATCCAACGGTCGGATCTATAGTTATGGACCTTTTGAGCCGGTCTTCTGGTCGTGTCGGTGGATTTACCAGTCCGGACGTCGTATTCGTGTCGTATCGATTCAACGCAACTCCATGGGAACCAGCCTCCGAAAACTCGTGAACAAAAATTGACTGCGATCCAACGGTTGGATCTATAGTTATGGACCTTTTGAGCCAGTATTCTGGTCGTGTCGGTGGAAGGGATCGACCGGACGTCGTCGTCGTGTCGTACCGATTCAACGCAACTCCATAGGAAACAGACTACGAAAACTCGTGAAAAAAATTTGAGCGCGATCCAACAATCAGATCTATAGTTATGGACCTTTTGAGCCGGTGTTCTGGTCGTCTCGGTGGAATTGCCCGACCGGACGTGGTAGTCGTCTCCTACCAATTCCACGCAACTACATGGGAAACAGGTTCCGAAAACTCGTGAACAAAATTTGAGTGCGATCCAACGGTCGGATCTATAGTAATGGACCTTTTCAGCCGGTATTCTGGTCGTGTCGATGGAATTACAAGTCCGGAAGTCGTATTCGTGTCGTATCGATTCCACGCAACTCCATGGGAAACTGACTCTGGAAACTCCTGAAAAAAATTTAACCGCGATCCAACGGTCAGATCTATAGTTATGGACCTTTTGAGCCGGTATTCTGGTCGTCTCGGTGGAATTGCCCGACCGGACGTGGTAGTCGTGTCCTACCGATTCCACGCAACTCCATGGGAAACAGGCTCCGGAAACTCGTGAACAAAATTTGAGCGCGATCCAACGGTCGGATCTATAGTTATGGACCTTTTCAGCCGGTACTCTAGTCAGGTCGGTGGATTTACCAGTCCGGACGTCGTATTCATGTCGTATCGATTCAACGCAACTCCATTGGAACCAACCTCCAGAAACTCGTGAACAAAAATTGACCGCGATCCAACGGTTGGATCTATAGTTATGGACCTTTTGAGCATGTATTCTGGTCGTGTCGGTGGAATGGATCGAACGGACGTCGTCGTCGTGTCGTACCGATTCAACACCACTCCATGGGAAACAGACTCCGGAAACTCGTGAAAAACATTTGAGCGCGATCCAACGGTCAGATCTATAGTTATGGACCTTTTGAGTAGGTGTTCTGGTCGTCTCGGTGGAATTGCCCGACCGGACGTGGTAGTCGTGTCATACCTATTCCACGCAACTACATGGGAAACAGGCTCCGGAAACTTATGAACAAAATTTGAGCGCGATCCAAAGGTCGGATCTATAGTTAGGGACCTTTTGAGCCGGTATTCTGGTCGTGTCGGTGGATTTACCAGTCCGGACGTCGTATTCGTGTCGTATCGATTCAACGCAACTCCATGTGAGATCGGAAGAGCGTCGTGTAGGGAAAGAGTGTAGATCTCGGTGGTCGCCGTATCATTCTGAGACTGCCAAGGCACACAGGGGATAGGCGGCCGCTTCTATAGTGTCACCTAAATACTACTGACTCCAGCGTAACTGGACTGGCCACAGTTAGGCCGCAAATGTAATCACACTGGCTCACCTTCGGGTGGGCCTTTCTGCGTTCGCGAGTGGACCCGATAAGCTCATGGAGCGGCGTAACCGTCGCACAGGAAGGACAGAGAAAGCGCGGATCTGGGAAGTGACGGACAGAACGGTCATGACCTGGATTGGGGAGGCGGTTGCCGCCGCTGCTGCTGACGGTGTGACGTTCTCTGTTCCGGTCACACCACATACGTTCCGCCATTCCTATGCGATGCACATGCTGTATGCCGGTATACCGCTGAAAGTTCTGCAAAGCCTGATGGGACATAAGTCCATCAGTTCAACGGAAGTCTACACGAAGGTTTTTGCGCTGGATGTGGCTGCCCGGCACCGGATGCAGTTTGCGATGCCGGAGTCTGATGCGGTTGCGATGCTGAAACAATTATCCTGAGAATAAATGCCTTGGCCTTTATATGGAAATGTGGAACTGAGTGGATATGCTGTTTTTGTCTGTTAAACAGAGAAGCTGGCTGTTATCCACTGAGAAGCGAACGAAACAGTCGGGAAAATCTCCCATTATCGTAGAGATCCGCATTATTAATCTCAGGAGCCTGTGTAGCGTTTATAGGAAGTAGTGTTCTGTCATGATGCCTGCAAGCGGTAACGAAAACGATTTGAATATGCCTTCAGGAACAATAGAAATCTTCGTGCGGTGTTACGTTGAAGTGGAGCGGATTATGTCAGCAATGGACAGAACAACCTAATGAACACAGAACCATGATGTGGTCTGTCCTTTTAACAGCCAGTAGTGCTCGCCGCAGTCGAGCGACAGGGCGAAGCCCTCGGCTGGTTGCCCTCGCCGCTGGGCTGGCGGCCGTCTATGGCCCTGCAAACGCGCCAGAAACGCCGTCGAAGCCGTGTGCGAGACACCGCGGCCGGCCGCCGGCGTTGTGGATACCTCGCGGAAAACTTGGCCCTCACTGACAGATGAGGGGCGGACGTTGACACTTGAGGGGCCGACTCACCCGGCGCGGCGTTGAAGATGAGGGGCAGGCTCGATTTCGGCCGGCGACGTGGAGCTGGCCAGCCTCGCAAATCGGCGAAAACGCCTGATTTTACGCGAGTTTCCCACAGATGATGTGGACAAGCCTGGGGATAAGTGCCCTGCGGTATTGACACTTGAGGGGCGCGACTACTGACAGATGAGGGGCGCGATCCTTGACACTTGAGGGGCAGAGTGCTGACAGATGAGGGGCGCACCTATTGACATTTGAGGGGCTGTCCACAGGCAGAAAATCCAGCATTTGCAAGGGTTTCCGCCCGTTTTTCGGCCACCGCTAACCTGTCTTTTAACCTGCTTTTAAACCAATATTTATAAACCTTGTTTTTAACCAGGGCTGCGCCTGTGCGCGTGACGCGCGCACGCCGAAGGGGGGTGCCCCCCCTTCTCGAACCCTCCCGGTCGAGTGAGCGAGGAAGCACCAGGGAACAGCACTTATATATTCTGCTTACACACGATGCCTGAAAAAACTTCCCTTGGGGTTATCCACTTATCCACGGGGATATTTTTATAATTATTTTTTTTATAGTTTTTTAGATCTTCTTTTTTAGAGCGCCTTGTAGGCCTTTATCCATGCTGGTTCTATAGAAGGTGTTTGTGACAAATTGCCCTTTCAGTGTGACAAATCACCCTCAAATGACAGTCCTGTCTGTGACAAATTGCCCTTAACCCTGTGACAAATTGCCCTCAGAAGAAGCTGTTTTTTCACAAAGTTATCCCTGCTTATTGACTCTTTTTTTTTATTTAGTGTGACAATCTAAAAACTTGTCACACTTCACATGGATCTGTCATGGCGGAAACAGCGGTTATCAATCAAAGAAACGTAAAAATAGCCCGCGAATCGTCCAGTCAAACGACCTCACTGAGGCGGCATATAGTCTCTCCCGGGATCAAAAACGTATGCTGTATCTGTTCGTTGACCAGATCAGAAAATCTGATGGCACCCTACAGGAACATGACGGTATCTGCGAGATCCATGTTGCTAAATATGCTGAAATATTCGGATTGACCTCTGCGGAAGCCAGTAAGGATATACGGCAGGCATTGAAGAGTTTCGCGGGGAAGGAAGTGGTTTTTTATCGCCCTGAAGAGGATGCCGGCGATGAAAAAGGCTATGAATCTTTTCCTTGGTTTATCAAACGTGCGCACAGTCCATCCAGAGGGCTTTACAGTGTTCATATCAACCCATATCTCATTCCCTTCTTTATCGGGTTACAGAACCGGTTTACGCAGTTTCGGCTTAGTGAAACAAAAGAAATCACCAATCCGTATGCCATGCGTTTATACGAATCCCTGTGTCAGTATCGTAAGCCGGATGGCTCAGGCATCGTCTCTCTGAAAATCGACTGGATCATAGAGCGTTACCAGCTGCCTCAAAGTTACCAGCGTATGCCTGACTTCCGCCGCCGCTTCCTGCAGGTCTGTGTTAATGAGATCAACAGCAGAACTCCAATGCGCCTCTCATACATTGAGAAAAAGAAAGGCCGCCAGACGACTCATATCGTATTTTCCTTCCGCGATATCACTTCCATGACGACAGGATAGTCTGAGGGTTATCTGTCACAGATTTGAGGGTGGTTCGTCACATTTGTTCTGACCTACTGAGGGTAATTTGTCACAGTTTTGCTGTTTCCTTCAGCCTGCATGGATTTTCTCATACTTTTTGAACTGTAATTTTTAAGGAAGCCAAATTTGAGGGCAGTTTGTCACAGTTGATTTCCTTCTCTTTCCCTTCGTCATGTGACCTGATATCGGGGGTTAGTTCGTCATCATTGATGAGGGTTGATTATCACAGTTTTTACTCTGAATTGGCTATCCGCGTGTGTTCCTCTACCTGGAGTTTTTCCCACGGTGGATATTTCTTCTTGCGCTGAGCGTAAGAGCTATCTGACAGAACAGTTCTTCTTTGCTTCCTCGCCAGTTCGCTCGCTATGCTCGGTTACACGGCTGCGGCGAGCGCAAGTGATAATAAGTGACTGAGGTATGTGCTCTTCTTATCTCCTTTTGTAGTGTTGCTCTTATTTTAAACAACTTTGCGGTTTTTTGATGACTTTGCGATTTTGTTGTTGCTTTGCAGTAAATTGCAAGATTTAATAAAAAAACGCAAAGCAATGATTAAAGGATGTTCAGAATGAAACTCATGGAAACACTTAACCAGTGCATAAACGCTGGTCATGAAATGACGAAGGCTATCGCCATTGCACAGTTTAATGATGACAGCCCGGAAGCGAGGAAAATAACCCGGCGCTGGAGAATAGGTGAAGCAGCGGATTTAGTTGGGGTTTCTTCTCAGGCTATCAGAGATGCCGAGAAAGCAGGGCGACTACCGCACCCGGATATGGAAATTCGAGGACGGGTTGAGCAACGTGTTGGTTATACAATTGAACAAATTAATCATATGCGTGATGTGTTTGGAACGCGATTGCGACGTGCTGAAGACGTATTTCCACCGGTGATCGGGGTTGCTGCCATAAAGGAGGCGTTTACAAAACCTCTGTTTCTGTTCATCTTGCTCAGGATTTGGCTCTGAAGGGCTACGTGTTTTGCTCGTGGAAGGTAACGACCCCCAGGGAACAGCCTCAATGTATCACGGATGGGTTCCAGATCTTCATATTCATGCAGAAGACACTCTCCTGCCTTTCTATCTGGGGAAAAGGACGATGTCACTTATGCAATAAAGCCCACTTGCTGGCCGGGGCTTGACATTATTCCTTCCTGTCTGGCTCTGCACCGTATTGAAACTGAGTTAATGGGCAAATTTGATGAAGGTAAACTGCCACCGATCCACACCTGATGCTCCGACTGGCCATTGAAACTGTTGCTCATGACTATGATGTCATAGTTATTGACAGCGCGCTAACCTGGGTATCGGCACGATTAATGTCGTATGTGCTGCTGATGTGCTGATTGTTCCCACGCCTGCTGAGTTGTTTGACTACACCTCCGCACTGCAGTTTTTCGATATGCTTCGTGATCTGCTCAAGAACGTTGATCTTAAAGGGTTCGAGCCTGATGTTCGTATTTTGCTTACCAATACAGCAATAGTAATGGCTCTCAGTCCCGTGGATGGAGGAGCAAATTCGGGATGCCTGGGGAAGCATGGTTCTAAAAATGTTGTGCGTGAAAACGGATGAAGTTGGTAAAGGTCAGATCCGGATGAGAACTGTTTTTGAACAGGCCATTGATCAACGCTCTTCAACTGGTGCCTGGAGAAATGCTCTTTCTATTTGGGAACCTGTCTGCAATGAAATTTTCGATCGTCTGATTAAACCACGCTGGGAGATTAGATAATGAAGCGTGCGCCTGTTTATTCCAAAACATACGCTCAATACTCAACCGGTTGAAGATACTTCGTTATCGACACCAGCTGCCCGATGGTGGATTCGTTAATTGCGCGCGTAGGAGTAATGGCTCGCGGTAATGCCATTACTTTGCCTGTATGTGGTCGGGATGTGAAGTTTACTCTTGAAGTGCTCCGGGGTGATAGTGTTGAGAAGACCTCTCGGGTATGGTCAGGTAATGAACGTGACCAAGAGCTGCTTACTGAGGACGCACTGGATGATCTCATCCCTTCTTTTCTACTGACTGGTCAACAGACACCGGCGTTCGGTCGAAGAGTATCTGGTGTCATAGAAATTGCCGATGGGAGTCGCCGTCGTAAAGCTGCTGCACTTACCGAAAGTGATTATCGTGTTCTGGTTGGCGAGCTGGATGATGAGCAGATGGCTGCATTATCCAGATTGGGTAACGATTATCGCCCAACAAGTGCTTATGAACGTGGTCAGCGTTATGCAAGCCGATTGCAGAATGAATTTGCTGGAAATATTTCTGCGCTGGCTGATGCGGAAAATATTTCACGTAAGATTATTACCCGCTGTATCAACACCGCCAAATTGCCTAAATCAGTTGTTGCTCTTTTTTCTCACCCCGGTGAACTATCTGCCCGGTCAGGTGATGCACTTCAAAAAGCCTTTACAGATAAAGAGGAATTACTTAAGCAGCAGGCATCTAACCTTCATGAGCAGAAAAAAGCTGGGGTGATATTTGAAGCTGAAGAAGTTATCACTCTTTTAACTTCTGTGCTTAAAACGTCATCTGCATCAAGAACAAGTTTAAGCTCACGACATCAGTTTGCTCCTGGAGCGACAGTATTGTATAAGGGCGATAAAATGGTGCTTAACCTGGACAGGTCTCGTGTTCCAACTGAGTGTATAGAGAAAATTGAGGCCATTCTTAAGGAACTTGAAAAGCCAGCACCCTGATGCGACCACGTTTTAGTCTACGTTTATCTGTCTTTACTTAATGTCCTTTGTTACAGGCCAGAAAGCATAACTGGCCTGAATATTCTCTCTGGGCCCACTGTTCCACTTGTATCGTCGGTCTGATAATCAGACTGGGACCACGGTCCCACTCGTATCGTCGGTCTGATTATTAGTCTGGGACCACGGTCCCACTCGTATCGTCGGTCTGATTATTAGTCTGGGACCACGGTCCCACTCGTATCGTCGGTCTGATAATCAGACTGGGACCACGGTCCCACTCGTATCGTCGGTCTGATTATTAGTCTGGGACCATGGTCCCACTCGTATCGTCGGTCTGATTATTAGTCTGGGACCACGGTCCCACTCGTATCGTCGGTCTGATTATTAGTCTGGAACCACGGTCCCACTCGTATCGTCGGTCTGATTATTAGTCTGGGACCACGGTCCACTCGTATCGTCGGTCTGATTATTAGTCTGGGACCACGATCCCACTCGTGTTGTCGGTCTGATTATCGGTCTGGGACCACGGTCCCACTTGTATTGTCGATCAGACTATCAGCGTGAGACTACGATTCCATCAATGCCTGTCAAGGGCAAGTATTGACATGGTCGTCGTAACCTGTAGAACGGAGTAACCTCGGTGTGCGGTTGTATGCCTGCTGTGGATTGCTGCTGTGTCCTGCTTATCCACAACATTTTGCGCACGGTTATGTGGACAAAATACCTGGTTACCCAGGCCGTGCCGGCACGTTAACCGGGCTGCATCCGATGCAAGTGTGTCGCTGTCGACGAGCTCGCGAGCTCGGACATGAGGTTGCCCCGTATTCAGTGTCGCTGATTTGTATTGTCTGAAGTTGCTTTTACGTTAAGTTGATGCAGATCAATTAATACGATACCTGCGTCATAATTGATTATTTGACGTGGTTTGATGGCCTCCACGCGCGTTGTGATATGTAGATGATAATCATTATCACTTTACGGGTCCTTTCCGGTGATCCGACAGGTTACGGGGCGGCGACCTCGCGGGTTTTCGCTATTTATGAAAATTTTCCGGTTTAAGGCGTTTCCGTTCTTCTTCGTCATAACTTAATGTTTTTATTTAAAATACCCTCTGAAAAGAAAGGAAACGACAGGTGCTAAAAGCGAGCTTTTTGGCCTCTGTCGTTTCCTTTCTCTGTTTTTGTCCGTGGAATGAACAATGGAAGTCCGAGCTCATCGCTAATAACTTCGTATAGCATACATTATACGAAGTTATATTCGATGCGGCCGATCAAGCAGAAAGTCAAAAGCCTCCGACCGGAGGCTTTTGACTTCTGTCACGTAGGTTACGCCCCGCCCTGCCACTCATCGCAGTATTGTTGTAATTCATTAAGCATTCTGCCGACATGGAAGCCATCACAAACGGCATGATGAACCTGAATCGCCAGCGGCATCAGCACCTTGTCGCCTTGCGTATAATATTTGCCCATGGTGAAAACGGGGGCGAAGAAGTTGTCCATATTGGCCACGTTTAAATCAAAACTGGTGAAACTCACCCAGGGATTGGCTGAGACGAAAAACATATTCTCAATAAACCCTTTAGGGAAATAGGCCAGGTTTTCACCGTAACACGCCACATCTTTGCGAATATATGTGTAGAAACTGCCGGAAATCGTCGTGGTATTCACTCCAGAGCGATGAAAACGTTTCAGTTTGCTCATGGAAAACGGTGTAACAAGGGTGAACACTATCCCATATCACCAGCTCACCGTCTTTCATTGCCATAACGAAATTCCGGATGAGCATTCATCAGGCGGGCAAGAATGTGAATAAAGGCCGGATAAAACTTGTGCTTATTTTTCTTTACGGTCTTTAAAAAGGCCGTAATATCCAGCTGAACGGTCTGGTTATAGGTGCATTGAGCAACTGACTGAAATGCCTCAAAATGTTCTTTACGATGCCATTGGGATATATCAACGGTGGTATATCCAGTGATTTTTTTCTCCATTTTAGCTTCCTTAGCTCCTGAAAATCTCGATAACTCAAAAAATACGCCCGGTAGTGATCTTATTTCATTATGGTGAAAGTTGGAACCTCTTACGTGCCGATCAGATTAAAACGAAAGGCCCAGTCTTTCGACTGAGCCTTTCGTTTTATTTGACCATGTTGGTATGATTTGAAATTAATACGACTCACTATAGGGTCAGTGCGGCCGCCATCTCATCCCTGCGTGTCTCCGACTCAGCAAGCAGAAGACGGCATACGAGATCGGTCTCGGCATTCCTGCTGAACCGCTCTTCCGATCTCACGATCTATAGTTAGGGACCTTTTGAGCCGGTATTCTGGTCGTCTCGATGGAATTTCCCGACCGGACGTGGTAGTCGTGTCCTAGCGATTCCACGCAACTTCATGGGAAACAGGCTCCGGAAACTCGTGAAAAAAATTTAAGCGCGATCCAACGGTCAGATCTATAGTTATGGACCTTTTGATTCGGTATTCTGGTCGTCTCGGTGGAATTGCCCGACCGGACGTGGTAGTCGTGTCCTATCGATTCCACGCAACTACATGGGAAACAGCCTCCGGAAACTCGTGAACAAAATTTAAGCGCGATCCAACGGTCGGATCTATAGTTATGGACCTTAAGAGCTGGTATTCTGGTCGTGTCGATGGAATGGACCGACCGGACGCCGTCGTCGTGTGGTACCTATTCAACGCAACTCCATCGAAAACAGACTCCGGAAACTTGTGAAAAAAATTTAAGCGCGATCCAACGGTCAGATCTATAGTTATGGACCTTTTGAGCCGGAATTCTGGTAGTCTCGGTGGAATTACCCGACCGAACGTGGTAGTCGTGTCCTACCGATTCCACGCAACTTCATGGGAAACAGGCTTCGGAAACTCGTGAACAAAATTTGAGCGCGATCCAACGGTCAGATTTATAGTTATGGACCTTTTCAGCTGGTATTCTGGTCGTGTCGGTGTAATTACCAGTCCGGATGTCGTATTCGTGTCGTATCGATTCCACGCAACTCCATGGAAACTGACAATGGAAACTCATGAAAAAACTTTAACCGCGATCCAACGGTCGAATCTATAGTTATGGACCTTTTGAGCCGGTATTCTGGTCGTCCCTATGGAATTTTCCGACCGGACGTTGTAGTCGTGTCCTACCGATTCCACGCAACTCCAGGGGAAACATCCTCCTGAAACTCGTGAACGAAATTTTAGCGCGATCCAACGGTCGAATCTATAGTTATGGACCTTTTGGGCTGGTATTCTGGACGTGTCGATGGAATGGACCGACCGGACGTCGTCGTCGGGTTGTATCGATTCAACGCAACTCCATAGGAAACAGACTCCGGAAACTCGAGAAAAAAAATTTAGCGCGATCCAACGGTCGGATGTATAGTTATGGACCTTTTGAGCTGGTATTCTAGTCGTCTCGGTGGAATTACCCGACCGGACGTGGTAGTCGTGTCCTACCGATTCCACGCAACTACATGGGAAACAACCTCCGAAAACTCTTGAACAAAATTTCGGCGCGATCCAACGGTCGGATCTATAGTTATGGACCTTTTGAGCCGGTATTCTGGTCGGCTCGGTGGAATTGCCCGACTGGACGTGCTAGTCGTGTCCTAGCGATTCCACGCAACTTCATGGGAAACAGGCTTCGGAAACTCGTGAAAAAAATTTAAGCGCGATCCAACGGTCCGATCTATAGTTATGGACCTTTTGAGCCGGTATTCTGGTCGTCTCGGTGGAATTGCCCGACCGAACGTGGTAGTCGTGTCCTATCGATTCCACACAACTACATGGGAAACAGCCTCCGGAAACTCGTGAACAAAATTTAAGCGCGATCCAACAGTCGGATCTATAGTTATGGACCTTAAGAGCCGGTATTCTGGTCGTGTCGATGGAATGGACCGACCAGACGTCGTTGTCGTGTGGTACCTATTCAACGCAACTCCATGGGAAACAGACTCCGGAAACTTGTGAAAAACATTTAAGCGCGATCCAACGGTCAGATCTATAGTTATAGACCTTTTGAGCCGGTATTCTGGTCGTCTCGGTGGAATTGCCCGACCGAACGTGGTTGTCGTGTCCTAGCGATTCCACGCAACTTCATGGGAAACAGGCTCCGGAAACTCGTGATCGAAATTTGAGCGTGATCCAACGGTCAGATTTATAGTTATGGACCTTTTCAGCTGGTATTCTGGTCGTGTCGATGTAATTACCAGTCCGGATGTCGTATTCGTGTCGTATCGATTCCACGCAACTCCATGGAAACTGACACTGGAAACTCATGAAAAAAATTTAACTGCGATCCAACAGTCGGATCTATAGTTATGGACCTTTTGAGCCGATATTCTGGTCATCCCTATGGAATTGCCCGACCGGACGTTGTAGTCGTGTCCTACCGATTCCACGCAACTCCAGGGGAAACAGCCTCCGGAAACTCGTGAACGAAATTTTAGCGCGATCCAACGGTCGAATCTATAGTTATGGACCTTTTGGGCCGGTATTCTGGACGTGTCGATGGAATGGACCGACCGGACGTCCTCGTCGGGTCGTATCGATTGAACGCAACTCCATGGGAAACAGACTCTAGAAACTCGAGAAAAAAATTTTAGCGCGATCCAACAGTCGGATGTATAGTTATGGACCTTTTGAGCCAGTATTCTGGTCGTCTCGGTGGAATTACCCGACCGGACGTGGTAGTCGTGTCGTACCGACTCCACGCAACTACATGGCAAACAACCTTCGAAAAACTCTTGAACAAAATTTCGGCGCGATCCAACAGTCGGATCTATAGTTATGGACCTTTTGAACCGGTATTCTCGTCGTCTCGGTGGAAATTGCCCGACGGACATTCTAGTCTTGTCCTACCGATTCCCGACAACTCCATGGGAAAACGCCTCCGGAAACTCGTGAATGCAATTTAAGCGCGATCCAACCGTCCGATCTATAGTTCTGGACCTTTGAGCCGGTATTCTTGTCGTCTCGGTGGAATTGCCCCACCGGACGTTGTAGTCGTATCCTACCGATTACGCAAATCCATGTGAACCAGGCTCCGGAAACTCGGAACAAAATTTGAGCGTGATCCAACGGTCGGATCTATAGTTATGGACCTTTTGAGCCGGTATTCTGGTCGTGTCGATGGAATGGACCGACGCCGGACGTCGTATTCGTGTCGTATCGATTCCACGACCCCATGGGAAACTGACTCTGGAAACTCGTGAAAAAAATTTAACCGCGATCCAACGGTCGGATCTATAGTTATGGACCTTTTGAGCCGGTATTCTGGTCGTCTCGGTGGAATTGCCCACCGGACGTCGTCATTCGTGTCGTCTGGATTCCACACAACTCCATGGGAAACTGACTCTGGAAACTTTTGAAAAAAATTTAACCGCGATCCAACGGTCGGATCTATAGTTATGGACCTTTTGAGCCGGTATATTCTGGTCGTCTCGGTGGAATTGCCCGACCGGACGTGGTAGTCGTGTCCTACCGATTCCACACAACTCCATGGGAACCAGCCTCCGAATACTCGTGAACAAAAATTGACCGGGATCCAACGGTCGGATCTATAGTTATGGACCTTTTGAGCCGGTATTCTGGTCGTCTCGGTGGAATTGCCCGACCGGACGTGGTAGTCGTGTCCTACCGATTCCACGCAACTCCATGGAACCAGCCTCTGAAAACTCATGAACAAAATTTCAGCGTGATCCAACGGTCGGATCTATAGTTATGAACCTTTTGAACCGGTTCTCGTCGTCTCGGTGGAATTGCCCGACCGGACGTGTCGTCTTGTCCTGCCCGATTCCATGCAACTCCATGGGAAACAGCCTCCGGAAACTCGTGAACGCAATTTGAGCGCGATCCAACCGTCCGATCTATAGTTATGGACCTTTTGAGCCGGTATCTTGTCGTCTCGGTGGATTTGCCCCACCGGACGTTGTAGTCGTATCCTACCGATTCCACGCAACTCCATGGGAAATAGCCTCCAAAAACTCTTGAACAAAATTTCAGCGCGATCCAACGTGTCGGATCTATAGTTATGGACCTTTTCAACCGGTATTTCTCGTCGTCTCGGTGGAATTGCCCGACCGACGTTGTAGTCTTGTCCTGCCGATTCCATGCAACTCCATGGGAAACAGCCTCCGGAAACTCGTGAACGCAATTTGAGCGGGATCCAATCGTCCGATCTATAGTTATGGACCTTTTGAGCCGGTATTCTTGTCGTCTCGGTGGAATTGCCCGACCGAACGTGCTAGTCGTGTCCTACCGATTCCACGCAACTCCATGGGAACCAGCCTCCGGAAACTCGTGAACGAAAATTGACCGTGATCCAACGGTCGGATCTATAGTTATGGACCTTTGGAGCCGGTATTCTGGTCGTGTCGATGAATGGACCGACCGGACGTCGTCATCGTGTGTACCGATTCAACGCAACTCCATGGGAAACAGACTCCGGAAACTCGAGAAAAAAAATTTTGCGCGATCCAACGGTCGGATCTATAGTTATGGACCTTTTGAGCCGGTATTCTGGTCGTCTCGGTGGAATTACCCGAACGAACGTGCTAGTCGTATCCTACCGATTCCACGCAACTACATGGGAAATAGCCTCCAAAAACTCTTGAACAAAATTTCAGCGCGATCCAACGGTCGGATCTATAGTTATGGACCTTTTCAACCGGTATTCTCGTCGTCTCGGTGGAATTGCCCGACCGGACGTTGTAGTCTTGTCCTGCCGATTCCATGCAACTCCATGGGAAACAGCCTCCGGAAACTCGTGAACGCAATTTGAGCGCGATCCAATCGTCCGATCTATAGTTATGGACCTTTTGAGCCGGTATTCTGGTCGTCTCGGTGGAATTGCCCGACCGGACGTGGTAGTCGTGTCCTACCGATTCCACACAACTCCATGGGAACCAGCCTCCGGAAACTCGTGAACGAAAATTGACCGTGATCCAACGGTCGGATCTATAGTTATGGACCTTTTGAGCCGGTATTCTGGTCGTGTCGGTGGAATTACCCGACCGAACGTGGTAGTCGTGTCCTACCGATTCCACGCAACTCCATGGGAAACAGGCTCCGAAAACTAGTGAAAGAAATTTGAGCGCGATCCAACGGTCGGATCTATAGTTATGGACCTTTTGAGCCGGTATCTGGTCGTGTCGATGGAATGACCGACCGGCCGTCGTCATCGTGTCGTACCGATTCAACGCAAACTCATGGGAAACAGACTCCGGAAACTCGAGAAAAAAAAATTTTGCGCGATCCAACGGTCGGATCTATAGTTATGGACCTTTTTGACCGGTATTCTGGTCGTCTCGGTGGAATTACCCGAACGAACGTGCTAGTCGTGTCCTACTGATTCCACGCAACTACATGGGAAATAGCCTCCAAAAACTCTTGAACAAAATTTCATTTCGCGATCCATCGGTCGGATCTATAGTTATGGACCTTTTGAACCGGTATTCTCGTCGTCTCGATGGAATTGCCCGACCGGACGTTGTAGTCTTGTCCTGCCGATTCCAACGCAACTCCATGGCAACAGCCTCCAGAAACTCGTGAATGCAATTTGAGGCGCGATCCAACGGTCCGATCTATAGTTATGGACCTTTTGAGCCGGTATTCTTGTCGTCTCGGTGGAATGCCCGACCGAACGTGCTAGTCGTGTCCTACCGATTCCACGCAACTCCATGGGAACCAGCCTCCGGAAACTCGTGAACGAAAATTGACCGTGATCCAACGGTCGGATCTATAGTTATGGACCTTTTGAGCCGGTATTCTGGTCGTGTCGATGGAATGGACCGACCGGACGTCGTCATCGTGTCGTAACCGATTCAACGCAACTCCATGGGAAAACAGACTCGGAAACTCGAGAAAAAAATTTTAGCGCGATCCAACGGTCGGATCTATAGTTATGGACCTTTTGAGCCGGTATTCTGGTCGTCTCGGTGGAATTACCCGACCGAACGTGCTAGTCGTGTCCTACCGATTCCACGCAACTACATGGGAAACAACCTCCGAAAACTCTTGAACAAAATTTCAGCGTGATCCAACGGTCGGATCTATAGTTATGGACCTTTTCAGCTGGTATTCTGGTCGTGTCGATGTAATTACCAGTCCGGATGTCGTATTCGTGTCGTATCGATTCCACGCAACTCCATGGAAACTGACACTGGAAACTCATGAAAAAAATTTAACTGCGATCCAACAGTCGGATCTATAGTTATGGACCTTTTGAGCCGATATTCTGGTCATCCCTATGGAATTGCCCGACCGGACGTTGTAGTCGTGTCCTACCGATTCCACGCAACTCCAGGGGAAACAGCCTCCGGAAACTCGTGAACGAAATTTTAGCGCGATCCAACGGTCGAATCTATAGTTATGGACCTTTTGGGCCGGTATTCTGGACGTGTCGATGGAATGGACCGACCGGACGTCCTCGTCGGGTCGTATCGATTGAACGCAACTCCATGGGAAACAGACTCTAGAAACTCGAGAAAAAAATTTTAGCGCGATCCAACAGTCGGATGTATAGTTATGGACCTTTTGAGCCAGTATTCTGGTCGTCTCGGTGGAATTACCCGACCGGACGTGGTAGTCGTGTCGTACCGACTCCACGCAACTACATGGCAAACAACCTTCGAAAACTCTTGAACAAAATTTCGGCGCGATCCAACAGTCGGATCTATAGTTATGGACCTTTTGAACCGGTATTCTCGTCGTCTCGGTGGAATTGCCCGACCGGACATTCTAGTCTTGTCCTACCGATTCCCGACAACTCCATGGGAAACAGCCTCCGGAAACTCGTGAATGCAATTTAAGCGCGATCCAACCGTCCGATCTATAGTTCTGGACCTTTTGAGCCGGTATTCTTGTCGTCTCGGTGGAATTGCCCCACCGGACGTTGTAGTCGTATCCTACCGATTCCACGCAAATCCATGTGAACCAGGCTCCGGAAACTCGTGAACAAAATTTGAGCGTGATCCAACGGTCGGATCTATAGTTATGGACCTTTTGAGCCGGTATTCTGGTCGTGTCGATGGAATGGACCGACCGGACGTCGTATTCGTGTCGTATCGATTCCACGCAACCCCATGGGAAACTGACTCTGGAAACTCGTGAAAAAAATTTAACCGCGATCCAACGGTCGGATCTATAGTTATGGACCTTTTGAGCCGGTATTCTGGTCGTCTCGGTGGAATTGCCCCACCGGACGTCGTATTCGTGTCGTCTGGATTCCACACAACTCCATGGGAAACTGACTCTGGAAACTTTTGAAAAAAATTTAACCGCGATCCAACGGTCGGATCTATAGTTATGGACCTTTTGAGCCGGTATTCTGGTCGTCTCGGTGGAATTGCCCGACCGGACGTGGTAGTCGTGTCCTACCGATTCCACACAACTCCATGGGAACCAGCCTCCGAATACTCGTGAACAAAAATTGACCGGGATCCAACGGTCGGATCTATAGTTATGGACCTTTTGAGCCGGTATTCTGGTCGTCTCGGTGGAATTGCCCGACCGGACGTGGTAGTCGTGTCCTACCGATTCCACGCAACTCCATGGGAACCAGCCTCTGAAAACTCATGAACAAAATTTCAGCGTGATCCAACGGTCGGATCTATAGTTATGAACCTTTTGAACCGGTATTCTCGTCGTCTCGGTGGAATTGCCCGACCGGACGTTGTCGTCTTGTCCTGCCGATTCCATGCAACTCCATGGGAAACAGCCTCCGGAAACTCGTGAACGCAATTTGAGCGCGATCCAACCGTCCGATCTATAGTTATGGACCTTTTGAGCCGGTATTCTTGTCGTCTCGGTGGATTTGCCCCACCGGACGTTGTAGTCGTATCCTACCGATTCCACGCAACTCCATGGGAAATAGCCTCCAAAAACTCTTGAACAAAATTTCAGCGCGATCCAACGGTCGGATCTATAGTTATGGACCTTTTCAACCGGTATTCTCGTCGTCTCGGTGGAATTGCCCGACCGGACGTTGTAGTCTTGTCCTGCCGATTCCATGCAACTCCATGGGAAACAGCCTCCGGAAACTCGTGAACGCAATTTGAGCGCGATCCAATCGTCCGATCTATAGTTATGGACCTTTTGAGCCGGTATTCTTGTCGTCTCGGTGGAATTGCCCGACCGAACGTGCTAGTCGTGTCCTACCGATTCCACGCAACTCCATGGGAACCAGCCTCCGGAAACTCGTGAACGAAAATTGACCGTGATCCAACGGTCGGATCTATAGTTATGGACCTTTTGAGCCGGTATTCTGGTCGTGTCGATGGAATGGACCGACCGGACGTCGTCATCGTGTCGTACCGATTCAACGCAACTCCATGGGAAACAGACTCCGGAAACTCGAGAAAAAAATTTTGCGCGATCCAACGGTCGGATCTATAGTTATGGACCTTTTGAGCCGGTATTCTGGTCGTCTCGGTGGAATTACCCGAACGAACGTGCTAGTCGTATCCTACCGATTCCACGCAACTACATGGGAAATAGCCTCCAAAAACTCTTGAACAAAATTTCAGCGCGATCCAACGGTCGGATCTATAGTTATGGACCTTTTCAACCGGTATTCTCGTCGTCTCGGTGGAATTGCCCGACCGGACGTTGTAGTCTTGTCCTGCCGATTCCATGCAACTCCATGGGAAACAGCCTCCGGAAACTCGTGAACGCAATTTGAGCGCGATCCAATCGTCGATCTATAGTTATGGACCTTTTGAGCCGGTATTCTGGTCGTCTCGGTGGAATTGCCCGACCGGACGTGGTAGTCGTGTCCTACCGATTCCACACAACTCCATGGGAACCAGCCTCCGGAAACTCGTGAACGAAAATTGACCGTGATCCAACGGTCGGATCTATAGTTATGGACCTTTTGAGCCGGTATTCTGGTCGTGTCGGTGGAATTACCCGACCGAACGTGGTAGTCGTGTCCTACCGATTCCACGCAACTCCATGGGAAACAGGCTCCGAAAACTAGTGAAAGAAATTTGAGCGCGATCCAACGGTCGGATCTATAGTTATGGACCTTTTGAGCCGGTATTCTGGTCGTGTTGATGGAATGGACCGACCGGCCGTCGTCATCGTGTCGTACCGATTCAACGCAACTCCATGGGAAACAGACTCCGGAAACTCGAGAAAAAAAATTTTGCGCGATCCAACGGTCGGATCTATAGTTATGGACCTTTTGAGCCGGTATTCTGGTCGTCTCGGTGGAATTACCCGAACGAACGTGCTAGTCGTGTCCTACTGATTCCACGCAACTACATGGGAAATAGCCTCCAAAAACTCTTGAACAAAATTTCAGCGCGATCCATCGGTCGGATCTATAGTTATGGACCTTTTGAACCGGTATTCTCGTCGTCTCGATGGAATTGCCCGACCGGACGTTGTAGTCTTGTCCTGCCGATTCCACGCAACTCCATGGCAACAGCCTCCAGAAACTCGTGAATGCAATTTGAGCGCGATCCAACGGTCCGATCTATAGTTATGGACCTTTTGAGCCGGTATTCTTGTCGTCTCGGTGGAATTGCCCGACCGAACGTGCTAGTCGTGTCCTACCGATTCCACGCAACTCCATGGGAACCAGCCTCCGGAAACTCGTGAACGAAAATTGACCGTGATCCAACGGTCGGATCTATAGTTATGGACCTTTTGAGCCGGTATTCTGGTCGTGTCGATGGAATGGACCGACCGGACGTCGTCATCGTGTCGTACCGATTCAACGCAACTCCATGGGAAACAGACTCCGGAAACTCGAGAAAAAAAATTTTGCGCGATCCAACGGTCGGATCTATAGTTATGGACCTTTTGAGCCGGTATTCTGGTCGTCTCGGTGGAATTACCCGACCGAACGTGCTAGTCGTGTCCTACCGATTCCACGCAACTACATGGGAAATAGCCTCCAAAAACTCTTGAACAAAATTTCAGCGCGATCCATCGGTCGGATCTATAGTTATGGACCTTTTGAACCGGTATTCTCGTCGTCTCGATGGAATTGCCCGACCGGACGTTGTAGTCTTGTCCTGCCGATTCCATGCAACTCCATGGCAACAGCCTCCGGAAACTCTTGAATGCAATTTGAGCGCGATCCAACCGTCCGATCTATAGTTATGGACCTTTTGAGCCGGAATTCTGGTAGTCTCGGTGGAATTACCCGACCGAACGTGCTAGTCGTGTCCTACCGATTCCACGCAACTCCATGGGAAACAGGCTCCGGAAACTAGTGAATGCAATTTGAGCGCGATCCAACGGTCGGATCTATAGTTATGGACCTTTTGAGCCGGTATTCTGGTCGTGTCGGTGGAATTCCCGACCGAACATGGTAGTCGTGTCCTACCGATTCCACGCAACTCCATGGGAAACAGGCTCCGAAAACTAGTGAATGAAATTTGAGCGCGATCCAACGGTCGGATCTATAGTTATGGACCTTTTGAGCCGGTATTCTGGTCGTGTCGATGGAATGGACCGACCGGACGTCGTCCTCGTGTCGTACCGATTCAACGCAACTCCATGGGAAACAGACTCCGGAAACTCGAGAAAAAAATTTTAGCGCGATCCAACGGTCGGATCTATAGTTATAGACCTTTTGAGCCGGTATTCTGCTCGTCTCGGTGGAATTGCCCCACCGGACGTTGTAGTCGTATCCTACCAATTCCACGCAACTCCTTGGGAAACAGGCTCCGGAAACTCGTGAATGAAATTTGAGAGCGATCCAACAGTCGGATCTATAGTTGTGGACCTTTTGAGCCGGTATTCTGGTCGTGTCGGTGGAATTACCAGTCCGAACGTCGTATTCGTGTCGTATCGATTCCACGCAACTCCATAGGAAACTGACTCTGGAAACTCAAGAAAAAAATTTAACAGCGATCCAACGGTCGTATCTATAGTTATGGACCTTTTGCGCCGGTATTCTGGTTGTCTCGGTGGAATTGCCCGACCGGACGTGGTAGTCGTGTCCTACCGATTCCACGCAACTCCATGGAAAACAGCCTATGAAAACTCGTGAAAAAAGTTTCAGCGCGATCCAACGGTCGGATCTATAGTTATGGACCTTTTGAGCTGGTATTCTGGTCATCTCGGTGGAATTGCCCGACCGGACGTGGTAGTCGTGTCCTACCGATTCCACGCAACTCCATGGGAACCAGCCTCCGGAAACTCGTGAACGAAAATTGACCATGATCCAACGGTCGGATCTATAGTTATGGACCTTTTGAGCCGGTATTATGGTCGTGTCGATGGAATGGACCGACCGGACGTCGTCATCGTGTCGTACCGATTAAACGCAACTCCATGGGAAACAGACTCCAGAAACTCGAGAAAACATTTTAGCGCGATCCAACGGTCGGATCTATAGTTTTGGACCTTTTGAGCCAGTATTCTGGTCGTCTCGGTGGAATTACCTGACCGGACGTGGTAGTCGTGTCCTACTGATTCCACGCAACTACATGGGAAACAGCCTCCGAAAACTCTTGAACAAAATTTCAGCGTGATCCAACGGTCGGATCTATAGTTATGAACCTTTTGAACCGGTATTCTCGTCGTCTCGGTGGAATTGCCCGACCGGACGTTGTCGTCTTGTCCTGCCGATTCCATGCAACTCCATGGGAAACAGCCTCCGGAAACTCGTGAACGCAATTTGAGCGCGATCCAACCGTCCGATCTATAGTTATGGACCTTTTGAGCCGCTATTCTTGTCGTCTCGGTGGATTTGCCCCACCGGACGTTGTAGTCGTATCCTACCGATTCAACGCAACTCCATGGGAAACAGACTCCAGAAACTCGAGAAAACATTTTAGCGCGATCCAACGGTCGGATCTATAGTTATGGATCTTTTGAGCCGGTATTCTGGTCGTCCCTATGGAATTGCCCGACCGGACGTTGTAGTCGTGTCCTACCGATTCCACGCAACTCCAGGGGAAACAGCCTCCGGAAACTCGTGAACGAAATTTTAGCGCGATCCAACGGTCGAATCTATAGTTATGGACCTTTTGGGCTGGTATTCTGGACGTGTCGATGGAATGGACCGACCGGACGTCGTCGTCGGGTCGTATCGATTCAACGCAACTCCATGAGAAACAGACTCCGAAAACTCGAGAAAAACATTTTAGCGCCATCCAACAGTCGGATCTATTGTTATGGACCTTTTGAACCGGTTATCTACTCGTCGCGGTGGAATTACCCGACCGGACGTGGTAGTTGTGTCCTACTGATTCCACGCAACTACATGGGAAACAACCTCCGAAATCTTTTGAACAAAATTTCAGCGCGATCCAACGGTCGGATCTATAGTATGGACCTTTTGAACCGGTATTCTCGTCGTCTTGGTGGAGTTGCCCGACCGGACGTTGTAGTCTTGTCCTGCCGATTCCATGCAACTCCATGGGAAACAACCTCCGGAAACTCGTGAATGCAATTTTAGCGCGATCCAACGGTCCGATCTATAGTTAGGGACCTTTTGAGCCGGTATTCTGGTCGTCTCGATGGAATTTCCCGACCGGACATGGTAGTCGTGTCCTACCGATTCCACGCAACTCCAGGGGAAACAACCTCCTGAAACTCGTGAACGAAATTTTAGCGCGATCCAACGGTCGAATCTATAGTTATGGACCTTTTGGGCTGGTATTCTGGACGTGTCGATGGAATGGACCGACTGGATGTCGTCGTCGGGTCGTATCGATTCAACGCAACTCCATGGGAAACAGACTCCGGAAACTCGAGAAAAAAATTTTAGCGCGATCCAACGGTCGGATGTATAGTTATGGACCTTTTGAGCTGGTATTCTAGTCGTCTCGGTGGAATTACCCGACCGGACGTGGTAGTCGTGTCCTACCGATTCCACGCAACTACATGGGAAACAGCCTCCGAAAACTCTTGAACAAAATTTCGGCGCGATCCAACGGTCGGATCTATAGTTATGGACCTTTTGAGCCGGTATTCTGGTCGGCTCGGTGGAATTACCCGACCGAACGTGGTAGTCGTGTTCTACCGATTCTACGCAACTACATGGGAAACAGCCTCCGAAAACTCTTGAACAAAATTTCAGCGCGATCCAACGGTCGGATCTATAGTTATGGACCTTTTGAACCGGTATTCTCGTCGTCTCGGTGGAATTGCCCGACCGGACGTTGTAGTCTTGTCCTGCCGATTCCATGCAACTCCATGGGAAACAGCCTCCGGAAACTCGTGAACGCAATTTGAGCGGGATCCAACCGTCCGATCTATAGTTATTGTCCTTTTGAGCCGGTATTCTCGTCGTCTCGGTGGAATTGCCCGACTGGACGTTGTAGTCTTGTCCTGCCGATTCCATGCAACTCCATGGGAAACAGCCTCCGGAAACTAGTGAACGCAATTTGAGCGCGATCCAACCGTCCGATCTATAGTTATGGACCTTTTGAACCGGTATTCTCGTCGTCTCGGTGGAATTGCCCGACCGGACGTTGTAGTCTTGTCCTGCCGATTCCATGCAACTCCATGGGAAACAGCCTCCGGAAACTTGTGAACGCAATTTTAGCGCGATCCAACGGTCGGATCTATAGTTATGGACCTTTTGAGCCGGTATTCTGGTCGTCTCGGTGGAATTACCCGACCGGACATGGTAGTCGTGTCCTACCGATTCTACGCAACTACATGGGAAACAGCCTCCGAAAACTCTTGAACAAAATTTCAGCGCGATCCAACGGTCGGATCTATAGTTATGGACCTTTTGAACCGGTATTCTCGTCGTCTCGGTGGAATTGCCCGACCGGACGTTGTAGTCTTGTCCTGCCGATTCCATGCAACTCCATGGGAAACAGCCTCCGGAAACTCGTGAACGCAATTTGAGCGCGATCCAACCGTCCGATCTATAGTTATGGACCTTTTGAACCGGTATTCTCGTCGTCTCGGTGGAATTGCCCGACTGGACGTTGTAGTCTTGTCCTGCCGATTCCATGCAACTCCATGGGAAACAGCCTCCGGAAACTCGTGAACGCAATTTGAGCGCGATCCAACCGTCTGATCTATAGTTATGGACCTTTTGAGCCGGTATTCTGGTCGTCTCGGTGGAATTACCCGACCGGACGTGGTAGTCGTGTCCTACCGATTCTACGCAACTACATGGGAAACAGCCTCCGAAAACTCTTGAACAAAATTTCAGCGCGATCCAACGGTCGGATCTATAGTTATGGACCTTTTGAACCGGTATTCTCGTCGTCTCGGTGGAATTGCCCGACCGGACGTTGTAGTCTTGTCCTGCCGATTCCATGCAACTCCATGGGAAACAGCCTCCGGAAACTCGTGAACGCAATTTGAGCGCGATCCAACCATCCGATCTATAGTTATGGACCTTTTGAGCCGGTATTCTCGTCGTCTCGGTGGAATTGCCCGACTGGACGTTGTAGTCTTGTCCTGCCGATTCCATGCAACTCCATGGGAAACAGCCTCCGGAAACTCGTGAACGCAATTTGAGCGCGATCCAACCGTCTGATCTATAGTTATGGACCTTTTGAGCCGGTATTCTGGTCGTCTCGGTGGAATTGCCCCACCGGACGTTGTATTCTGGTCGTGTCGATGGAATGGATCGACCGGACGTCGTCATCGTGTCGTATCGATTGAACGCAACTCCATAGGAAACAGACTCCAGAAACTCGTGAAAAAATTTTCAGCGCGATCCTACGGTCAGATCTATAGTTATGGACCTTTTGAGCCGGTATTCTGCTCGTCTCTGTGGAATTGCTTGACAGGACGTTGTAGTCGTGTCCTACAGATTCCACGCAACTCAAAGGGAACCAGCCTCCGGAAAATCGTGAACGAAAATTGACCGCGATCCAACGGTCGGATCTATAGTTATGGACCTTTCGAGCCGGTATTTTGGTCGTCTCGCTGGAATGGACCGACCGAACGTCGTCATCGTGTCGTACCGATTCAACGCAACTCCATGGGAAACAGACTCCAGAAACTCGTGAAAAAAATTTAAGCGCGATCCTACGGTCAGATCTTTAGTTATGGACCTTTTGAGCCGGTATTCTGCTCGTCTCTGTGGAATTTCCCGACCGGACATGGTAGTCATGTCCTACCGATTCCACGCAACTCCAGGGGAAACAGGCTCCGGAAACTCGTGAATGAAATTTGAGCGCGATCCAACGGTCGGATCTATAGTTATGGACCTTTTGAGCCGGTATTCTGGTCGTGTCGGTGGAATTGCCAGTCCGGAAGTCGTATCGATTCCACGCAACTCCATGGGAACCAGCCTCCGGAAACTCGTGAATGAAAATTGACCGCGATCCAACGGTCGGATCTATAGTTATGGACCTTTTGAGCCGGTATCTTGGTCGTCTCTGTGGTATTGCCCGACCAGACGTCGTCGTCGTGTGGTAACGATTCAACGCAACTCCTGGGGAAACAGACTCCGGAAACTCGTGAACAACATTTGAGAGCGATCCAATGGTCGGATCTATAGTTATAGACCTTTTGAGCCGGTATTCTGGTCGTCTATGTGGAATTGCCCGACCGGACGTTGTAGTCGTGTCCTACCGATTCCACGCAACTCCAAGGGAAACAGCCTTCGGAGACTCGTGCACAAAATTTTAGCGCGATCCAACAGTGGGATCTATAGTTATGGACCTTTTGAGCTGGTATTCTGGTCGGGTCGATGGAATTGCAAGACCGGATGTCGTAGTCGTGCCGTACCGATTGCACACAACTCCATGGGAAACAGCCTCCAGAAACTCGTGAACAAAATTTGAGAGCAATCAAACGGTCGGATCTATAGTTATGCACCTTGTGAGCCGGTATTCTGGTCGTGTCGATGGAATGGACCGACCGGGCGTCGTCGTCGTGTCGTATCGATTGAACGCAACTCCATGGGAAATCGACTCCGGAAACTAGTGAAAAACATTTAGGTGCGATCCAACGGTCAGATCTATACTTATCGACCTTTTCAGCCGGTATTCTACTCGTCTGTGTGGAATTGTCCGACCGGACGTTATAGTCGTGTCGTTTCGATTCCACACAACTCCATGGGAACCAGCCTCCGGAAACTGATGAACGAAAATTGACCGCGATCCAATGGTTGGATCTATAATTATGGACGTTTTGAGGTGGTATTCTGGTCGTGTCGATGGAATGGACCGACCGGACGTCGTCGTCGTGTGGTACCGATTCAATTCAACTCCATGGGA
Source organism: Populus tremula (assembly GCA_964019445.1). Taxonomy (NCBI): domain Eukaryota; kingdom Viridiplantae; phylum Streptophyta; class Magnoliopsida; order Malpighiales; family Salicaceae; genus Populus; species Populus tremula. Next base: position 5,878 of record CAXHTJ010001363.1, on the reverse strand, counting down.
AAGAGACTCCGGAAACTAGTGAAAAAAATTTTAGCGCGATCCAACGGTCAGATCTGTAGTTATGGACCTTTTGAGCCGATATTCTGCTCGTCTCTGTGGAATTGCCCGACCGGACGTGGTAGTCGTGTCCTACCGATTCCACGTAAGTACATGGGAAACATGCTCCGAAAACTTGTGAACAAAATTGGAGCGCGATCCAACGGTCGGATCTATAGTTATGGACCTTTTGAGCCGGTATTCTGGTCGTTTAGGTGGAATTGCCAGTCCGGACGTCGTATTCGAGTCGTATCGATTCCACGCAACTCCGTGGGAAACTGACTCCGGAAACTCGTGAAAAAAATTTAACCGCGATCCAACGGTCAGATCTATAGTTTTGGACCTTTTGAGCCAGTATTCTGGTCGTGTCGATGGAATGGACCGACCGGACGTCGTCGTCGTGTCGTATCGATTGAACGCAACTCCATAGCAAACAGACTCCAGAAACACGTGAAAAAAATTTAAGTGCGATCCTACGGTCAGATCTATATTTATGGACCTTTTGAGCCGGTATTCTGCTCGTCTCTGTGGAATTGCCCCACCAGACGTTGTAGTCGTGTCCTACCGATTCCACGCAACTCCAAGAGAACCCGCCTCCGGAAACTCGTGAACGAAAATTGACCGCGATCCAACGGTCGGATCTATAGTTATGGACCTTTTGAGCCGGTATTTTGGTCGTATCGATGGAATGGACCGACCGCACGTCGTCATCGTGTCGTACCGATTCAACGCAACTCCATGTTAAACTGACTCTGGAAACTCGTGAAAAAAATTTAACCGCGATCCAACAGTCAGATCTATAGTTATGGACCTTTGGAGCCGGTATTCTGGTCGTGTCGATGGAATGGACCGACCGGACGTTGTCATCGTGTCGTACCGATTCAATGCAACTCCATGGGAAACGGACTCCGGAAACTTGAGAAAAAAATTTTAGCGCGATCCAACAGTCGGATCTATAGTTATGGACCTTTGGAGCTGGTATTCTGGTCGTGTCGATGGAATGGACCGACCGGACGTTGTCATCGTGTCGTACCGATTCAACGCAACTCCATGGGAAACAGACTCCGGAAACTTCAGAAAAAAAATTTAGCGCGATCCAACAGTCGAATCTATAGTTATGGACCTTTTGAGCCGGTATTCTGGTCGTGTCGGTTTACCAGTCCGGACATCGTATTCGTGTCGTATCAATTCCACGCAACTCCATGTGAAACTGACTCTGGAAACTCGTGAAAAAAATTTAACCGCGATCCAACAGTCAGATCTATAGTTATGGACCTTTGGAGCCCGTATTCTGGTCGTGTCGATGGAATGGACCGACCGGACGTCGTCGTCGTGTCGTATCGATTGAACGCAACTCCAAAGCAAACAGACTCCAGAAACACGTGAAAAAAATTTAAGCGCGATCCAACAGTCGGATCTATAGTTATGGACCTTTGGAGCCGGTATTCTGGTCGTGTCGATGGAATGGACCGACCGGACGTTGTCATCGTGTCGTACCGATTCAACGCAACTCCATGGGAAACAAACTCCGGAAACTTCAGAAAAAAATTTTAGCGCGATCCAACAGTCGGATCTATAGTTATGGACCTTTTGAGCCAGTATTCTGGACGTCTCGGTGGAATTGCCCCACCGAACGTTGTAGTCGTGTCCTACCGATTCCACGCAACTCCATGGGAAACAGGCTCCGGAAACTTGTGAATGAAATTTGAGCGCGATCCAACGGTCGGATCTATAGTTATGGACCTTTTGAGCCGGTATGCTGGTCGTGTCGGTGGAATTACCAGTCCGGACGTCGTATTCGTGTCGTATCGATTCCACACAACTCCATGGGAAACTGACTCTGGAAACTCGTGAAAAAAATTTAACCGCGATCCAACGGTCGGATCTATAGTTTTGGACCTTTTGAGCCAGTATTCTGGTCGTGTCGATGGAATGGACCGACCGGACGTCGTCGTCATGTCGTATCGATTGAACGCAACTCCATAGGAAACAAACTCTAGAACCTCGTGAAAAAAATTTAAGCGCGATCCTACGGTCAGATCTATAGTTATGGAACTTTTGAGCCGGTATTCTGGTCGTGTCGGTAGAATTACCAGTCCGGACATCGTATTCGTGTCGTATCAATTCCACGCAACTCCATGTTAAACTGACTCTGGAAACTCGTGAAAAAAATTTAACCGCGATCCAACAGTCAGATCTATAGTTATGGACCTTTGGAGCCGGTATTCTGGTCGTGTCGATGGAATGGACCGACCGGACGTTGTCATCGTGTCGTACCGATTCAATGCAACTCCATGGGAAACGGACTCCGGAAACTTGAGAAAAAAATTTTGGCGCGATCCAACAGTCGGATCTATAGTTATGGACCTTTGGAGCTGGTATTCTGGTCGTGTCGATGGAATGGACCGACCGGACGTTGTCATCGTGTCGTACCGATTCAACGCAACTCCATGGGAAACAGACTCCGGAAACTTCAGAAAAAAAATTTAGCGCGATCCAACAGTCGAATCTATAGTTATGGACCTTTTGAGCCGGTATTCTGGTCGTGTCGGTTACCAGTCCGGACATCGTATTCGTGTCGTATCAATTCCACGCAACTCCATGTGAAACTGACTCTGGAAACTCGTGAAAAAAATTTAACCGCGATCCAACAGTCAGATCTATAGTTATGGACCTTTGGAGCCCGTATTCTGGTCGTGTCGATGGAATGGACCGACCGGACGTCGTCGTCGTGTCATATCGATTGAACGCAACTCCAAAGCAAACAGACTCCAGAAACACGTGAAAAAAATTTAAGCGCGATCCAACAGTCGGATCTATAGTTATGGACCTTTGGAGCCGGTATTCTGGTCGTGTCGATGGAATGGACCGACCGGACGTTGTCATCGTGTCGTACCGATTCAACGCAACTCCATGGGAAACAAACTCCGGAAACTTCAGAAAAAAATTTTAGCGCGATCCAACAGTCGGATCTATAGTTATGGACCTTTTGAGCCAGTATTCTGGACGTCTCGGTGGAATTGCCCCACCGAACGTTGTAGTCGTGTCCTACCGATTCCACGCAACTCCATGGGAAACAGGCTCCGGAAACTTGTGAATGAAATTTGAGCGCGATCCAACGGTCGGATCTATAGTTATGGACCTTTTGAGCCGGTATGCTGGTCGTGTCGGTGGAATTACCAGTCCGGACGTCGTATTCGTGTCGTATCGATTCCACACAACTCCATGGGAAACTGACTCTGGAAACTCGTGAAAAAAATTTAACCGCGATCCAACGGTCGGATCTATAGTTTTGGACCTTTTGAGCCAGTATTCTGGTCGTGTCGATGGAATGGACCGACCGGACGTCGTCGTCATGTCGTATTGATTGAACGCAACTCCATAGGAAACAGACTCCAGAAACTCGTGAAAAAAATTTAAGTGCGATCCTACGGTCAGATCTATAGTTATGGACCTTTTGAGCCGGTATTCTGGTCGTGACGGTTGAATTACCAGTCCGGACATCGTATTCGTGTCGTATCCATTCCACGCAACTCCATGTGAAACTGACTCTGGAAACTCGTGAAAAAAATTTAACCGCGATCCAACAGTCAGATCTATAGTTATGGACCTTTGGAGCCGGTATTCTGGTCGTGTCGATGGAATGGACCGACCGGACGTTGTCATCGTGTCGTACCGATTCAACGCAACTCCATGGGAAACAGACTCCGGAAACTTGAGAAAAACATTTTAGCGCGATCCAACTGTCGGATCTATAGTTATGGACCTTTGGAGTCGGTATTCTAGTCGTGTCGATGGAATGGACCGACCGGACGTTGTCATCGTGTCGTACCGATTCAACGCAACTCCATGGGAAACAGACTCCGGAAACTTCAGAAAAAAATTTTAGCGCGATCCAACAGTCGGATCTATAGTTATGGACCTTTTGAGCCCGTATTCTGGTCGTCTCGGTGGAATTGCCCCACCGAACGTTGTAGTCGTGTCCTACCGATTCCACGCAACTCCATGGGAAACAGGCTCCAGAAACTTGTGAATGAAATTTGAGCGCGATCCAACGGTCGGATCTATAGTTATGGACCTTTTGAGCCGGTATTCTGGTCGTGTCGGTGGAATTACCAGTCGGGACGTCGTATTCGTGTCGTATCGATTCCACACAACTCCATGGGAAACTGACTCTGGAAACTCCTGAAAAAAATTTAACCGCGATCCAACGGTCAGATCTATAGTTATGGACCTTTTGAGCCGGTATTCTGGTCGTGTCGGTAGAATTACCAGTCCAGACATCGTATTCGTGTCGTATCAATTCCACGCAACTCCATGTGAAACTGACTCTGGAAACTCGTGAAAAAAATTTAACCGCGATCCAACAGTCAGATCTATAGTTATGGACCTTTGGAGCCGGTATTCTGGTCGTGTCGATGGAATGGACCGACCGGACGTTGTCATCGTGTCGTACCGATTCAACGCAACTCCATGGGAAACAGACTCCGGAAACTTGAGAAAAACATTTTAGCGCGATCCAACTGTCGGATATATAGTTATGGACCTTTGGAGTCGGTATTGTGGTCGTGTTGATGGAATGGACCGACCGGACGTTGTCATCGTGTCGTACCGATTCAACGCAACTCCATTGGAAACAGACTCCGGAAACTTCAGAAAAAAATTTTAGCGCGATCCAACAGTCGGATCTATAGTTATGGACCTTTTGAGCCAGTATTCTGGTCATCTCGGTGGAATTGCCCCACCGAACGTTGTAGTCGTGTCCTACCGATTCCACGCAACTCCATGGGAAACAGGCTTCAGAAACTTGTGAATGAAATTTGAGCGCGATCCAACGGTCGGATCTATAGTTATGGACCTTTTGAGCCGGTATTCTGGTCGTGTCGGTGGAATTACCAGTCCGGACGTCGTATTCGTGTCGTATCGATTCCATACAACTCCATGGGAAACTGACTCTGGAAACTCCTGAAAAAAATTTAACCGCGATCCAACTGTCAGATCTATAATTATGGACCTTTTGAGCCGGTATTCTGGTCGTCTCGGTAGAATTACCAGTCCAGACATCGTATTCGTGTCGTATCAATTCCACGCAACTCCATGTGAAACTGACTCTGGAAACTCGTGAAAAAAATTTAATCGCGATCCAACAGTCAGATCTATAGTTATGGACCTTTGGAGCCGGTATTCTGGTCGTGTCGATGGAATGGACCGACCGGACGTTGTCATCTTGTCGTACCGATTCAACGCAAGTCCATGGGAAACAGACTCCGGAAAGTTGAGAAAAAAAATTTAGCGCGATCCAACAGTCGGATCTATAGTTATGGACCTTTGGAGCCGGTATTCTGGTCGTGTCGATGGAATGGACCGACCGGACGTTGTCATCATGTCGTACCGATTCAACGCAACTCCATGGGAAACAGACTCCGGAAACTTCAGAAAAAAAATTTAGCGCGATCCAACAGTCGGATCTATAGTTATGGACCTTTTGAGCCAGTATTCTGGTCGTCTCGGTGGAATTGCCCCACCGAACGTTGTAGTCGTGTCCTACCGATTCCACGCAACTCCATGGGAAACAGGCTCCGGAAACTTGTGAATGAAATTTGAGCGCGATCCAACGGTCGGATCTATAGTTATGGACCTTTTGAGCCGGTATTCTGGTCGTGTCGGTGGAATTACCAGTCCGGACGTCGTATTCGTGTCGTATCGATTCCACACAACTCCATGGGAAACTGACTCTGGAAACTCTAGAAAAAACTTTTAGCGCGATCCAACGGTCGGATCTATAGTTATGGACATTTTGAGCCGGTATTCTGGTCGTCTCGGTGGAATTACCCGACCGGAC
>CAXHTJ010001362.1:0-20149 GCA_964019445.1 Populus tremula | reverse complement strand
TGAGGTATTTGTCACAGTTTTTGCTGTTTCCTTCAGCCTGCATGGATTTCCTTCATACTTTTGAACTGTAATTTTTAAGGAAGCCAAATTTGAGGGCAGTTTGTCACAGTTGATTTCCTTCTCTTTCCCTTCGTCATGTGACCTGATATCGGGGGTTAGTTCGTCATCATTGATGAGGGTTGATTATCACAGTTTATTACTCTGAATTGGCTATCCGCGTGTGTTCCTCTACCTGGAGTTTTTCCCACGGTGGATATTTCTTCTTGCGCTGAGCGTAAGAGCTATCTGACAGAACAGTTCTTCTTTGCTTCCTCGCCAGTTCGCTCGCTATGCTCGGTTACACGGCTGCGGCGAGCGCAAGTGATAATAAGTGACTGAGGTATGTGCTCTTCTTATCTCCTTTTGTAGTGTTGCTCTTATTTTAAACAACTTTGCGGTTTTTTGATGACTTTGCGATTTTGTTGTTGCTTTGCAGTAAATTGCAAGATTTAATAAAAAAACGCAAAGCAATGATTAAAGGATGTTCAGAATGAAACTCATGGAAACACTTAACCAGTGCATAAACGCTGGTCATGAAATGACGAAGGCTATCGCCATTGCACAGTTTAATGATGACAGCCCGGAAGCGAGGAAAATAACCCGGCGCTGGAGAATAGGTGAAGCAGCGGATTTAGTTGGGGTTTCTTCTCAGGCTATCAGAGATGCCGAGAAAGCAGGGCGACTACCGCACCCGGATATGGAAATTCGAGGACGGGTTGAGCAACGTGTTGGTTATACAATTGAACAAATTAATCATATGCGTGATGTGTTTGGAACGCGATTGCGACGTGCTGAAGACGTATTTCCACCGGTGATCGGGGTTGCTGCCCATAAAGGAGGCGTTTACAAAACCTCTGTTTCTGTTCATCTTGCTCAGGATTTGGCTCTGAAGGGGCTACGTGTTTTGCTCGTGGAAGGTAACGACCCCCAGGGAACAGCCTCAATGTATCACGGATGGGTTCCAGATCTTCATATTCATGCAGAAGACACTCTCCTGCCTTTCTATCTTGGGGAAAAGGACGATGTCACTTATGCAATAAAGCCCACTTGCTGGCCGGGGCTTGACATTATTCCTTCCTGTCTGGCTCTGCACCGTATTGAAACTGAGTTAATGGGCAAATTTGATGAAGGTAAACTGCCCACCGATCCACACCTGATGCTCCGACTGGCCATTGAAACTGTTGCTCATGACTATGATGTCATAGTTATTGACAGCGCGCCTAACCTGGGTATCGGCACGATTAATGTCGTATGTGCTGCTGATGTGCTGATTGTTCCCACGCCTGCTGAGTTGTTTGACTACACCTCCGCACTGCAGTTTTTCGATATGCTTCGTGATCTGCTCAAGAACGTTGATCTTAAAGGGTTCGAGCCTGATGTTCGTATTTTGCTTACCAAATACAGCAATAGTAATGGCTCTCAGTCCCCGTGGATGGAGGAGCAAATTCGGGATGCCTGGGGAAGCATGGTTCTAAAAAATGTTGTGCGTGAAACGGATGAAGTTGGTAAAGGTCAGATCCGGATGAGAACTGTTTTTGAACAGGCCATTGATCAACGCTCTTCAACTGGTGCCTGGAGAAATGCTCTTTCTATTTGGGAACCTGTCTGCAATGAAATTTTCGATCGTCTGATTAAACCACGCTGGGAGATTAGATAATGAAGCGTGCGCCTGTTATTCCAAAACATACGCTCAATACTCAACCGGTTGAAGATACTTCGTTATCGACACCAGCTGCCCCGATGGTGGATTCGTTAATTGCGCGCGTAGGAGTAATGGCTCGCGGTAATGCCATTACTTTGCCTGTATGTGGTCGGGATGTGAAGTTTACTCTTGAAGTGCTCCGGGGTGATAGTGTTGAGAAGACCTCTCGGGTATGGTCAGGTAATGAACGTGACCAAGAGCTGCTTACTGAGGACGCACTGGATGATCTCATCCCTTCTTTTCTACTGACTGGTCAACAGACACCGGCGTTCGGTCGAAGAGTATCTGGTGTCATAGAAATTGCCGATGGGAGTCGCCGTCGTAAAGCTGCTGCACTTACCGAAAGTGATTATCGTGTTCTGGTTGGCGAGCTGGATGATGAGCAGATGGCTGCATTATCCAGATTGGGTAACGATTATCGCCCAACAAGTGCTTATGAACGTGGTCAGCGTTATGCAAGCCGATTGCAGAATGAATTTGCTGGAAATATTTCTGCGCTGGCTGATGCGGAAAATATTTCACGTAAGATTATTACCCGCTGTATCAACACCGCCAAATTGCCTAAATCAGTTGTTGCTCTTTTTTCTCACCCCGGTGAACTATCTGCCCGGTCAGGTGATGCACTTCAAAAAGCCTTTACAGATAAAGAGGAATTACTTAAGCAGCAGGCATCTAACCTTCATGAGCAGAAAAAAGCTGGGGTGATATTTGAAGCTGAAGAAGTTATCACTCTTTTAACTTCTGTGCTTAAAACGTCATCTGCATCAAGAACAAGTTTAAGCTCACGACATCAGTTTGCTCCTGGAGCGACAGTATTGTATAAGGGCGATAAAATGGTGCTTAACCTGGACAGGTCTCGTGTTCCAACTGAGTGTATAGAGAAAATTGAGGCCATTCTTAAGGAACTTGAAAAGCCAGCACCCTGATGCGACCACGTTTTAGTCTACGTTTATCTGTCTTTACTTAATGTCCTTTGTTACAGGCCAGAAAGCATAACTGGCCTGAATATTCTCTCTGGGCCCACTGTTCCACTTGTATCGTCGGTCTGATAATCAGACTGGGACCACGGTCCCACTCGTATCGTCGGTCTGATTATTAGTCTGGGACCACGGTCCCACTCGTATCGTCGGTCTGATTATTAGTCTGGGACCACGGTCCCACTCGTATCGTCGGTCTGATAATCAGACTGGGACCACGGTCCCACTCGTATCGTCGGTCTGATTATTAGTCTGGGACCATGGTCCCACTCGTATCGTCGGTCTGATTATTAGTCTGGGACCACGGTCCCACTCGTATCGTCGGTCTGATTATTAGTCTGGAACCACGGTCCCACTCGTATCGTCGGTCTGATTATTAGTCTGGGACCACGGTCCCACTCGTATCGTCGGTCTGATTATTAGTCTGGGACCACGATCCCACTCGTGTTGTCGGTCTGATTATCGGTCTGGGACCACGGTCCCACTTGTATTGTCGATCAGACTATCAGCGTGAGACTACGATTCCATCAATGCCTGTCAAGGGCAAGTATTGACATGGTCGTCGTAACCTGTAGAACGGAGTAACCTCGGTGTGCGGTTGTATGCCTGCTGTGGATTGCTGCTGTGTCCTGCTTATCCACAACATTTTGCGCACGGTTATGTGGACAAAATACCTGGTTACCCAGGCCGTGCCGGCACGTTAACCGGGCTGCATCCGATGCAAGTGTGTCGCTGTCGACGAGCTCGCGAGCTCGGACATGAGGTTGCCCCGTATTCAGTGTCGCTGATTTGTATTGTCTGAAGTTGCTTTTACGTTAAGTTGATGCAGATCAATTAATACGATACCTGCGTCATAATTGATTATTTGACGTGGTTTGATGGCCTCCACGCGCGTTGTGATATGTAGATGATAATCATTATCACTTTACGGGTCCTTTCCGGTGATCCGACAGGTTACGGGGCGGCGACCTCGCGGGTTTTCGCTATTTATGAAAATTTTCCGGTTTAAGGCGTTTCCCGTTCTTCTTCGTCATAACTTAATGTTTTTATTTAAAATACCCTCTGAAAAGAAAGGAAACGACAGGTGCTAAAAGCGAGCTTTTTGGCCTCTGTCGTTTCCTTTCTCTGTTTTTTGTCCGTGGAATGAACAATGGAAGTCCGAGCTCATCGCTAATAACTTCGTATAGCATACATTATACGAAGTTATATTCGATGCGGCCGATCAAGCAGAAAGTCAAAAGCCTCCGACCGGAGGCTTTTGACTTCTGTCACGTAGGTTACGCCCCGCCCTGCCACTCATCGCAGTATTGTTGTAATTCATTAAGCATTCTGCCGACATGGAAGCCATCACAAACGGCATGATGAACCTGAATCGCCAGCGGCATCAGCACCTTGTCGCCTTGCGTATAATATTTGCCCATGGTGAAAACGGGGGCGAAGAAGTTGTCCATATTGGCCACGTTTAAATCAAAACTGGTGAAACTCACCCAGGGATTGGCTGAGACGAAAAACATATTCTCAATAAACCCTTTAGGGAAATAGGCCAGGTTTTCACCGTAACACGCCACATCTTGCGAATATATGTGTAGAAACTGCCGGAAATCGTCGTGGTATTCACTCCAGAGCGATGAAAACGTTTCAGTTTGCTCATGGAAAACGGTGTAACAAGGGTGAACACTATCCCATATCACCAGCTCACCGTCTTTCATTGCCATACGAAATTCCGGATGAGCATTCATCAGGCGGGCAAGAATGTGAATAAAGGCCGGATAAAACTTGTGCTTATTTTTCTTTACGGTCTTTAAAAAGGCCGTAATATCCAGCTGAACGGTCTGGTTATAGGTGCATTGAGCAACTGACTGAAATGCCTCAAAATGTTCTTTACGATGCCATTGGGATATATCAACGGTGGTATATCCAGTGATTTTTTTCTCCATTTTAGCTTCCTTAGCTCCTGAAAATCTCGATAACTCAAAAAATACGCCCGGTAGTGATCTTATTTCATTATGGTGAAAGTTGGAACCTCTTACGTGCCGATCAGATTAAAACGAAAGGCCCAGTCTTTCGACTGAGCCTTTCGTTTTATTTGACCATGTTGGTATGATTTGAAATTAATACGACTCACTATAGGGTCAGTGCGGCCGCCATCTCATCCCTGCGTGTCTCCGACTCAGCAAGCAGAAGACGGCATACGAGATCGGTCTCGGCATTCCTGCTGAACCGCTCTTCCGATCTCACCATACATCTCCCAAGAAGCTTCTGCCACTTTTATAGATGTTGGTTTGGTTAGGTCTTTGACTCAAACTCTTGAAGTGTTGGATCTGGATCATACTGACTCACCTAAAGTTGTAACTGGGCTTATCAAAGCTCTGGAGTTGGTAACCAAAGAACATGTCAATTCTGCTGATTCTAATACTGGGAAAGGTGAGAGTTCAACAAAACCTCCTACAGAGAGTCAATCTGTCAGAACAGAGAATATTGTTGAGATATCCCAGTCAACTGAAATGGGCTCACAATCCAACCATGATGCTATGTCAGCTGACCATGCCGAATCATTTAATGCCATCCAAAACCTTGGTCGATCTGAGGCTGTTACAGATGACATGGATCATGATCAGGATCTTGATGGAGGTTTCGCTCCTGCTACTGAGGATGACTTTATGCAAGAAACTTCTGAGGATATGAGGAGTCTTGAAAATGGCATGGATACTGTTGGGATAAGATTTGATATCCAGCCTCGTGGGCAAGAAACTCCGGACGAAGATGAGGACGAGGACGAGGAGATGTCTGGAGATGAGGGGGATGAAGTAGATGACGATGATGATGAAGATGATGAGGAGCATAATGGTTTGGAAGAAGATGAAGTCCATCACTTGCCACATCCCGACACAGATCAAGATGATCATGATATTGATGATGATGAGTTTGATGAGGAAGTGCTGGAGGAAGACGATGAAGATGAGGAGGAAGATGATGGAGTTATTCTCCGGCTGGAGGAGGGCATCAATGGGATAAATGTTTTTGACCACATCGAGGTTTTTGGTAGAGACCATGCCTTTGCCAATGATACTCTCCATGTTATGCCAGTTGAAGTTTTTGGTTCTAGACGTCAAGGGCGTACTACATCAATTTACAATCTTCTTGGTAGAGTGGTGACAGTGCTGCCCCCTCACGACATCCCCTTTTAGTTGGACCTTCATCATCAAATTTGGGCCTTCCCAGACAAGCAGGTATGTTTCAGTAGTTGGATTTTCATCTGCTGTAATATTAGTTCTTGTTTTCATTTATTTCTTGCAAGTAATTGCCTGTAAGTTTGTGAAGTCATTGTGAGTTGATCTTAATTTCCACATCCTTAAAGTTTTGAAATTTATCTTTCACATGATTTTTGCATTTTCCAGAAAATGCCCGCGATATGGTTTTTACAGATAGGAACTTGGAGAGCACCTCATTACAGCTGGATACTATTTTCCGCTCGTTGCGTAATGGACGTCATGGAAACCGTTTGAACCTGTGGATGGATGACAATCAGCAAAGTGGTGGATCTAATGTATCTGTTCCCACAGGCCTTGAGGAGTTGCTTGTCTCTCATTTGAGACAGCCAAACACTGAAAAACTCTCTGATCCAAACCCATTGACAGGGGAGCCTAAACGCAATGGTGAGAATGTTCAGTTACAGGAACCAGAAGCAGACACGCAACCTGATATCCAAGTTGAAAACAATGCAAACCATGAGGGCAGCAATGCTCCAACTACCACTTCCATAACAATTGATGGACCTGGCAATGTTGAGATCAGACTGGCAGCCAGTGAATCTCACACACAATCTGTTGAAATGCAGTTAGAACAGAATGATGCTGCTGCCCGTGATGTTGAGGCAGTAAGCCAAGAAAGCAGTGAAAGTGGGGCAACTTTAGGGGAAAGCCTTCGGAGTCTTGACGTTGAAATTGGAAGTGCTGATGGTCATGATGATGGTGGAGAAGGCAGGGTTCGGCAGATAGAATGCCTTTGGATCCACAGTCAACTCGGATAAGGAGAACGAGCATGTCTTTTGGAAATTCTACTCTTGCAACTGGGAGAGATGCATCTCTTCACAGTGTGACTGAGGTATCTGAAAATTCTAGCAGGGAAGCAGATCAAGATGGTCCAGCTGTGGAACAGCAGATTGGTGGTGATACTGGATCTGGATCAATTGACCCTGCATTCTTGGATGCCCTTCCTGAGGAATTGCGTGCTGAAGTCCTCTCTGCTCAACAGGGTCAAGTGTCACAGCCTTCAAATGCAGAACCACAAAACATGGGAGATATTGATCCAGAGTTCCTTGCAGCCCTTCCCCCAGACATCCGGGCAGAGGTTTTAGCACAACAACAAGCACAAAGACTTCATCAATCTCATGAACTGGAAGGTCAACCTGTTGAGATGGACACTGTCTCAATCATTGCAACATTCCTTCAGATTTGCGTGAAGAGGTACATTTCTTCTTGTGCTCTGGTCATAAAATTTGTTTGGTATGTGATATAAACATATAACTATATTTCCATCCTCAGGTTCTCCTAACATCATCTGATGCTATTCTTGCCAATCTCACACCTGCCCTTGTTGCGGAGGCTAACATGTTGCGAGAAAGATTTGCTCATAGTTATAGCAATCGCAATCTCTTTGGTATGTACCCTAGAAGTCGTAGAGGTGAGTCTTCTCGACGGGGTGAAGGTATTGGATACAGCCTGGAGAGAGCTGGGATTGCCTCCCGTAGATCTATGACTGCTAAGCTTGTTGAAGCTGATGGAGCTCCTTTAGTTGAGACAGAATCTCTTCAAGCAATGATTCGGGTGCTTCGCATAGTTCAGGTACCCAGCAAGAATATATTTGCCTTTGTGCAGTACTTTTTTTTTTTTTTTTTTTATAGCGTGGACCATCTAGATTCTGATAATTGTACCAATTGCGTGACCTTGTAGCCGCTGTATAAAGGTCCACTACAAAGGCTTCTCCTGAATTTATGTGCTCATGGTGAAACCAGAGCTACTCTGGTAAAAATCCTGATGGATATGCTGATGGTTGATAAAAGAAGGCCTGCCAATTATTCAAATGTTGCTGAGCCATTGTATCGACTCTATGCTTGCCAGAGCAATGTGATGTATTCGCGTCCACAGTCTTTCGATGGTAAGATCTGTAATTTAATTTCTGTATCTTAACATTTTTAACTATTTATTATTATTAGAAAGATGCCATGTTAAAAAAAAATGGTTCATGATTTTGTACTTTATGTTCTTTCACTCTGGAAGGTGGTTGGCTCCCTATCATGTGGTTGCCATTACCATTCATTGTGTTTGTCATTGTAACTGACACCATGAACACCCCCCCCCCTGGTTTGCTGTGAAAATCATCTCAAGACAATTATGATTCATCTGTTACATGCTTGAAGCTTTAGAGCTCTAATTCTTGATGGTGTATTCAAGGAGTTTCTGTGCTCTTTCTGATTTTTATCTTGTATTACTGGTGCATAGAGTAGTTAGTATATGCATATAATTTGTTGTTTATTTATAGGAGTTCCACCCTTGCTGTCTCGGCGTATCCTTGAAATGCTGACTTACTTGGCTCGAAACCATCCCTATGTGGCAAAAATTTTACTTCAGTTTAGACTGCCTCTCCCTGCACTAAGGGAGACAGAGAATACTGAGCAGGCACGTGGCAAAGCTGTGATGATTGTAAGGGAAGATGATAAAAAGCAGCACGAGGAAGGATACATATCTATTGCCCTACTTTTGAGCCTCTTGAACCAACCTCTTTATTTGAGGAGCATAGCACATCTTGAACAGGTGATGCTTCACATAGTATTATGCTGGTTTTTAGATTGCTCATTGGACTGCAAAGTGGATATTGATTGACATGAATTCATTTTGCAGCTGCTTAACTTATTGGAGGTTATCATTGACAATGCTGAAAACAAAACAAGTTTATCAGATAAATCCGAGGCTGCCACTGAACAACCATCTGGCCCCCAAAATTCCAGTTCAGATGCTGACATGAATACTGAAGTTGGTGCTACCACTTTAGGTGTTGCTGGTTCATCTGCCGCCAAACCCACTTCTGGTGCAAATAGTGAATCAGATGCTCAAATCATACTGCTTAACCTGCCACAAGCAGAACTTCGACTTCTATGCTCATTGCTAGCACGGGAAGGGTATGATGTAACTTTAATATGCTTTTCCATGCCTTGTGTGGTTCTTGTGCTCATTGATGTCAACAAATAATTGTTTATTATCTTTCTGTCAAATTTCTAGCATCATCTGCTGGTGTCATGCATGGACTAGATATATCATGGACTAAAAGTCTTATTTTTATTTCCTCAGTATGGCTCAGCTGACAATTTGTTGGCTCAACAAATTTAATGGCTGTTTTTCTATTGTCTGCGATTAGTATCATCATTATTTTAGAGGTTTAGGATCTATTTTCACATATGCTCGGTGCCTTTGTCTTGACATGCTATGTTTCTCAGTTTGTCAGATAATGCTTATACTCTTGTGGCGGAGGTAATGAAGAAGCTGGTTGCCATTGCTCCA
The DNA here is from genome assembly GCA_964019445.1 of Populus tremula. Classification (NCBI taxonomy): domain Eukaryota; kingdom Viridiplantae; phylum Streptophyta; class Magnoliopsida; order Malpighiales; family Salicaceae; genus Populus; species Populus tremula. The sequence goes on along the minus strand of CAXHTJ010001362.1, from coordinate 10,874 downwards.
ACCCACTGTCATCTATTTATCACAGAGCTAGCCAATGCTGTTCAAACTTTGACAAAATCTGCCATGGTTGAGTTACGAATGTTCGGTGAAGCAGTGAAAGCACTTCTCAGTACAACATCCTCTGATGGAGCTGCAATTTTGAGGGTTTTGCAGGCATTAAGCTCCCTTGTTACTTCACTAGTTGAGAAAGAGAAGGATCAGCATCTTCCTCCAGAAAAAAAGCATACTGCTGCTCTCTCTCTGGTATGTGACATCAATGCAGCTTTAGAGCCTTTGTGGTTGGAGCTGAGCACCTGCATAAGCAAAATAGAGAGCTATTCAGATTCTGCTCCTGATTTGCTACCGAGAACTTCTACATCTAAGACATCTGGTGTGATGCCTCCACTTCCAGCAGGATCACAGAACATCTTACCATACATAGAGTCCTTCTTTGTGATGTGTGAGAAGTTGCATCCTGCACAGCCAGGTTCCAGCCATGACTATAGTATTACAGTTTCTGAGGTTGAAGATGCGAGCTCATCTGCTGCCCAGCAGAAAACCTCAGTCCCTGGTTTGAAAGTTGATGAGAAACATGCTGCTTTTGTCAAGTTCTCAGAGAAACACAGGAAGCTGCTTAATGCTTTCATCCGTCAAAATCCTGGGTTGCTTGAGAAGTCTTTCTCACTCATGCTGAGGGTTCCGCGTTTTGTTGATTTTGACAACAAGCGAGCCCACTTCAGATCAAAAATAAAACACCAGCATGATCATCATCACAGTCCTTTAAGAATTTCTGTGAGAAGAGCTTACATTCTTGAAGATTCATACAATCAACTTCGCTTGCGATCAACCATAGATTTGAAAGGGAGGCTGACTGTTCACTTTCAAGGAGAGGAAGGAATTGATGCAGGTGGACTGACGAGGGAATGGTACCAGCTGTTATCCAGAGTTATTTTTGACAAGGGAGCACTGCTGTTTACAACAGTTGGCAATGAATCAACATTTCAGCCTAACCCAAACTCTGTTTACCAAACAGAACATCTATCATACTTCAAATTTGTTGGAAGAGTTGTGAGTACCATTTCTAGATGTTCTTGTTTGATTGCAATGCTGATTGTGTTTTTTCTAAAAGACTCTCATCTATGTCTGGCAGGTTGGGAAAGCACTTTTTGATGGTCAACTTTTGGATGTCCATTTCACTCGATCCTTTTACAAGCATATTTTAGGAGTTAAAGTTACATATCATGACATTGAAGCTATTGATCCTGATTACTTTAAAAACCTGAAGTGGATGCTTGAGGTATGCTCAATGGCCATTAACCACCCCCCTAACCAACTATGTGTACACGCACTCTTTGAAACTTATTAACCTACTCCTTCATGCTTGCAGAATGATATAAGTGATGTTCTGGATCTCACTTTCAGCATTGATGCTGATGAGGAGAAGCTTATACTGTATGAAAAAAATGAGGTAAGACTTTGCACTGACTTTGTAACCAAGACGTCATGGATGATGAATTTTTTAATGAATCAAGTTTGATGAACACAACATAGGTGACGGACTATGAACTCATTCCTGGTGGGCGTAAACATTAAAGTCACAGAGGAGAATAAGCACTCAGTATGTTGATTTAGTTGCTGAGCATCGTTTGACAACCGCTATTCGTCCTCAAATAAATGCCTTCTTGGAAGGATTCACTGAATTAATTTCCAGGGAATTAATTTCAATTTTTAATGACAAGGAGTTGGAATTATTGATAAGTGGACTTCCAGATATTGATTGTGAGTTTTCCCCAATCTGTTGTCCTTGCTTGCATTTATGATGATATTTTTTCATTCCCTACCTTCTATCCAAAATTCTTGTGATATATGAAACAAGGTTCTAAAAGATTGTTCCTTTTGATGTCTTCCAGTGGATGACATGAGGACCAATACTGAGTACTCTGGATATAAGCCCAGCATCCTCCTGTCATACAGTGGTTCTGGGAGGTTGTTCAAGGATTCAGCAAGGAGGATAAGGCTCGGCTTCTGCAGTTTGTGACGGGCACATCCAAGGTATTTACTTTACACTTGTATGTTATTTTTACAGAATTCATGCCATGGGGTTCTCAACTAGTTTCTGACAGCGGATTTTCTTGATCATTGACATCTCGATGAGATTGTAGTATGCTGCTAAAAAGTCTTGCTTGGAAACCAATTCATAATCTTGGGGGATTGTTGTTGCATTCTTTTGATGCTTTAGATCATTTTCCTGGATAAAAATGAGGGAACTCTTAAGAGGTATAGAATGGTTCTTTCTACTTCTTCCAGGTGCCTTTGGAAGGCTTTAGTGCTCTCCAAGGAATCTCAGGTTCACAAAAGTTCCAGATACACAAGGCTTATGGGAGCCCTGATCACTTGCCTTCAGCTCATACTTGGTAATCTGTATTACAGTGGCTTTTTTTTTTGTTAAGATTATATGCAGTAATATGATGTCTCTGGCTGCATTCCTTCACTTCGCTCCCCAGTTTAAATTTTTGTTGATGGGGAAAATATATATGAGATTCTAACCTAACCAATTGGTTCGTGCAGTTTCAATCATTGGACTTACCGGAGTATCCTTCAAAACAACATTTGGAAGAGAGGTTGCTACTTGCCATTCATGAAGCCAGTGAAGGGTTTGGATTCGGTTAAGCTATGGGGCATTGCAGAAGTTTTTGTAGATAATGTGTGTCACAGGCCATGATTAGAAAAGAATTCGGTGGCATTGAGATGTTGAGTTGAAACATGTTAATATTACTGTACAGCCGTCCTATAATTGGCTATGGAAATCCTTTGGCAGTTTTTCAATTTGCCAACCTGTGTTATTTGCTTGTGGGCTTTTCATTCTTACCTGAAATTTGTTTTGGGCTTGTTCAGTGATAATGGCCATTGCAGGTTTTCTCAACGATTGAACGCGATAATCGCAGCCAATTCCTGAGTGTTGGGGGAGGACACCAGCTTCCATTTTATGTCGCAATCCATGCTCTCCAGGCACCGAGGCTGCAAAGTAATCGCGTTGAACTTAATTTATTTAAAATTCAATTTACTTTTACAGGATTTTGTGTGGGTGGGCCGGTGGGGTCATGACGTTCGATTCACATCATAATAAATTTTCGGATATAAACATGGGTAGGGTTTATAATTGAACATGTTTGGTTTCTGGAAAGGGAGGTGAAACTCAATCTCATTGTGAGCAAGTTCAATTTCCTCCGTCATTAACACGGCTGTAGGGTGAGATCGGAAGAGCGGTTCAGCAGGAATGCCGAGACCGATCTCGTATGCCGTCTTCTGCTTGCTGAGTCGGAGACACGCAGGGATGAGATGGCGGCCGCACTGACCCTATAGTGAGTCGTATTAATTTCAAATCATACCAACATGGTCAAATAAAACGAAAGGCTCAGTCGAAAGACTGGGCCTTTCGTTTTAATCTGATCGGCACGTAAGAGGTTCCAACTTTCACCATAATGAAATAAGATCACTACCGGGCGTATTTTTTGAGTTATCGAGATTTTCAGGAGCTAAGGAAGCTAAAATGGAGAAAAAAATCACTGGATATACCACCGTTGATATATCCCAATGGCATCGTAAAGAACATTTTGAGGCATTTCAGTCAGTTGCTCAATGCACCTATAACCAGACCGTTCAGCTGGATATTACGGCCTTTTTAAAGACCGTAAAGAAAAATAAGCACAAGTTTTATCCGGCCTTTATTCACATTCTTGCCCGCCTGATGAATGCTCATCCGGAATTTCGTATGGCAATGAAAGACGGTGAGCTGGTGATATGGGATAGTGTTCACCCTTGTTACACCGTTTTCCATGAGCAAACTGAAACGTTTTCATCGCTCTGGAGTGAATACCACGACGATTTCCGGCAGTTTCTACACATATATTCGCAAGATGTGGCGTGTTACGGTGAAAACCTGGCCTATTTCCCTAAAGGGTTTATTGAGAATATGTTTTTCGTCTCAGCCAATCCCTGGGTGAGTTTCACCAGTTTTGATTTAAACGTGGCCAATATGGACAACTTCTTCGCCCCCGTTTTCACCATGGGCAAATATTATACGCAAGGCGACAAGGTGCTGATGCCGCTGGCGATTCAGGTTCATCATGCCGTTTGTGATGGCTTCCATGTCGGCAGAATGCTTAATGAATTACAACAATACTGCGATGAGTGGCAGGGCGGGGCGTAACCTACGTGACAGAAGTCAAAAGTCTCCGGTCGGAGGCTTTTGACTTTCTGCTTGATCGGCCGCATCGAATATAACTTCGTATAATGTATGCTATACGAAGTTATTAGCGATGAGCTCGGACTTCCATTGTTCATTCCACGGACAAAAACAGAGAAAGGAAACGACAGAGGCCAAAAAGCTCGCTTTTAGCACCTGTCGTTTCCTTTCTTTTCAGAGGGTATTTTAAATAAAAACATTAAGTTATGACGAAGAAGAACGGAAACGCCTTAAACCGGAAAATTTTCATAAATAGCGAAAACCCGCGAGGTCGCCGCCCCGTAACCTGTCGGATCACCGGAAAGGACCCGTAAAGTGATAATGATTATCATCTACATATCACAACGCGCGTGGAGGCCATCAAACCACGTCAAATAATCAATTATGACGCAGGTATCGTATTAATTGATCTGCATCAACTTAACGTAAAAGCAACTTCAGACAATACAAATCAGCGACACTGAATACGGGGCAACCTCATGTCCGAGCTCGCGAGCTCGTCGACAGCGACACACTTGCATCGGATGCAGCCCGGTTAACGTGCCGGCACGGCCTGGGTAACCAGGTATTTTGTCCACATAACCGTGCGCAAAATGTTGTGGATAAGCAGGACACAGCAGCAATCCACAGCAGGCATACAACCGCACACCGAGGTTACTCCGTTCTACAGGTTACGACGACCATGTCAATACTTGCCCTTGACAGGCATTGATGGAATCGTAGTCTCACGCTGATAGTCTGATCGACAATACAAGTGGGACCGTGGTCCCAGACCGATAATCAGACCGACAACACGAGTGGGATCGTGGTCCCAGACTAATAATCAGACCGACGATACGAGTGGGACCGTGGTCCCAGACTAATAATCAGACCGACGATACGAGTGGGACCGTGGTTCCAGACTAATAATCAGACCGACGATACGAGTGGGACCGTGGTCCCAGACTAATAATCAGACCGACGATACGAGTGGGACCATGGTCCCAGACTAATAATCAGACCGACGATACGAGTGGGACCGTGGTCCCAGTCTGATTATCAGACCGACGATACGAGTGGGACCGTGGTCCCAGACTAATAATCAGACCGACGATACGAGTGGGACCGTGGTCCCAGACTAATAATCAGACCGACGATACGAGTGGGACCGTGGTCCCAGTCTGATTATCAGACCGACGATACAAGTGGAACAGTGGGCCCAGAGAGAATATTCAGGCCAGTTATGCTTTCTGGCCTGTAACAAAGGACATTAAGTAAAGACAGATAAACGTAGACTAAAACGTGGTCGCATCAGGGTGCTGGCTTTTCAAGTTCCTTAAGAATGGCCTCAATTTTCTCTATACACTCAGTTGGAACACGAGACCTGTCCAGGTTAAGCACCATTTTATCGCCCTTATACAATACTGTCGCTCCAGGAGCAAACTGATGTCGTGAGCTTAAACTTGTTCTTGATGCAGATGACGTTTTAAGCACAGAAGTTAAAAGAGTGATAACTTCTTCAGCTTCAAATATCACCCCAGCTTTTTTCTGCTCATGAAGGTTAGATGCCTGCTGCTTAAGTAATTCCTCTTTATCTGTAAAGGCTTTTTGAAGTGCATCACCTGACCGGGCAGATAGTTCACCGGGGTGAGAAAAAAGAGCAACAACTGATTTAGGCAATTTGGCGGTGTTGATACAGCGGGTAATAATCTTACGTGAAATATTTTCCGCATCAGCCAGCGCAGAAATATTTCCAGCAAATTCATTCTGCAATCGGCTTGCATAACGCTGACCACGTTCATAAGCACTTGTTGGGCGATAATCGTTACCCAATCTGGATAATGCAGCCATCTGCTCATCATCCAGCTCGCCAACCAGAACACGATAATCACTTTCGGTAAGTGCAGCAGCTTTACGACGGCGACTCCCATCGGCAATTTCTATGACACCAGATACTCTTCGACCGAACGCCGGTGTCTGTTGACCAGTCAGTAGAAAAGAAGGGATGAGATCATCCAGTGCGTCCTCAGTAAGCAGCTCTTGGTCACGTTCATTACCTGACCATACCCGAGAGGTCTTCTCAACACTATCACCCCGGAGCACTTCAAGAGTAAACTTCACATCCCGACCACATACAGGCAAAGTAATGGCATTACCGCGAGCCATTACTCCTACGCGCGCAATTAACGAATCCACCATCGGGGCAGCTGGTGTCGATAACGAAGTATCTTCAACCGGTTGAGTATTGAGCGTATGTTTTGGAATAACAGGCGCACGCTTCATTATCTAATCTCCCAGCGTGGTTTAATCAGACGATCGAAAATTTCATTGCAGACAGGTTCCCAAATAGAAAGAGCATTTCTCCAGGCACCAGTTGAAGAGCGTTGATCAATGGCCTGTTCAAAAACAGTTCTCATCCGGATCTGACCTTTACCAACTTCATCCGTTTCACGCACAACATTTTTTAGAACCATGCTTCCCCAGGCATCCCGAATTTGCTCCTCCATCCACGGGGACTGAGAGCCATTACTATTGCTGTATTTGGTAAGCAAAATACGAACATCAGGCTCGAACCCTTTAAGATCAACGTTCTTGAGCAGATCACGAAGCATATCGAAAAACTGCAGTGCGGAGGTGTAGTCAAACAACTCAGCAGGCGTGGGAACAATCAGCACATCAGCAGCACATACGACATTAATCGTGCCGATACCCAGGTTAGGCGCGCTGTCAATAACTATGACATCATAGTCATGAGCAACAGTTTCAATGGCCAGTCGGAGCATCAGGTGTGGATCGGTGGGCAGTTTACCTTCATCAAATTTGCCCATTAACTCAGTTTCAATACGGTGCAGAGCCAGACAGGAAGGAATAATGTCAAGCCCCGGCCAGCAAGTGGGCTTTATTGCATAAGTGACATCGTCCTTTTCCCCAAGATAGAAAGGCAGGAGAGTGTCTTCTGCATGAATATGAAGATCTGGAACCCATCCGTGATACATTGAGGCTGTTCCCTGGGGGTCGTTACCTTCCACGAGCAAAACACGTAGCCCCTTCAGAGCCAAATCCTGAGCAAGATGAACAGAAACAGAGGTTTTGTAAACGCCTCCTTTATGGGCAGCAACCCCGATCACCGGTGGAAATACGTCTTCAGCACGTCGCAATCGCGTTCCAAACACATCACGCATATGATTAATTTGTTCAATTGTATAACCAACACGTTGCTCAACCCGTCCTCGAATTTCCATATCCGGGTGCGGTAGTCGCCCTGCTTTCTCGGCATCTCTGATAGCCTGAGAAGAAACCCCAACTAAATCCGCTGCTTCACCTATTCTCCAGCGCCGGGTTATTTTCCTCGCTTCCGGGCTGTCATCATTAAACTGTGCAATGGCGATAGCCTTCGTCATTTCATGACCAGCGTTTATGCACTGGTTAAGTGTTTCCATGAGTTTCATTCTGAACATCCTTTAATCATTGCTTTGCGTTTTTTTATTAAATCTTGCAATTTACTGCAAAGCAACAACAAAATCGCAAGTCATCAAAAAACCGCAAAGTTGTTTAAAATAAGAGCAACACTACAAAAGGAGATAAGAAGAGCACATACCTCAGTCACTTATTATCACTTGCGCTCGCCGCAGCCGTGTAACCGAGCATAGCGAGCGAACTGGCGAGGAAGCAAAGAAGAACTGTTCTGTCAGATAGCTCTTACGCTCAGCGCAAGAAGAAATATCCACCGTGGGAAAAACTCCAGGTAGAGGAACACACGCGGATAGCCAATTCAGAGTAATAAACTGTGATAATCAACCCTCATCAATGATGACGAACTAACCCCCGATATCAGGTCACATGACGAAGGGAAAGAGAAGGAAATCAACTGTGACAAACTGCCCTCAAATTTGGCTTCCTTAAAAATTACAGTTCAAAAAGTATGAGAAAATCCATGCAGGCTGAAGGAAACAGCAAAACTGTGACAAATTACCCTCAGTAGGTCAGAACAAATGTGACGAACCACCCTCAAATCTGTGACAGATAACCCTCAGACTATCCTGTCGTCATGGAAGTGATATCGCGGAAGGAAAATACGATATGAGTCGTCTGGCGGCCTTTCTTTTTCTCAATGTATGAGAGGCGCATTGGAGTTCTGCTGTTGATCTCATTAACACAGACCTGCAGGAAGCGGCGGCGGAAGTCAGGCATACGCTGGTAACTTTGAGGCAGCCTGGTAACGCTCTATGATCCAGTCGATTTTCAGAGAGACGATGCCTGAGCCATCCGGCTTACGATACTGACACAGGGATTCGTATAAACGCATGGCATACGGATTGGTGATTTCTTTTGTTTCACTAAGCCGAAACTGCGTAAACCGGTTCTGTAACCCGATAAAGAAGGGAATGAGATATGGGTTGATATGAACACTGTAAAGCCCTCTGGATGGACTGTGCGCACGTTTGATAAACCAAGGAAAAGATTCATAGCCTTTTTCATCGCCGGCATCCTCTTCAGGGCGATAAAAAACCACTTCCTTCCCCGCGAAACTCTTCAATGCCTGCCGTATATCCTTACTGGCTTCCGCAGAGGTCAATCCGAATATTTCAGCATATTTAGCAACATGGATCTCGCAGATACCGTCATGTTCCTGTAGGGTGCCATCAGATTTTCTGATCTGGTCAACGAACAGATACAGCATACGTTTTTGATCCCGGGAGAGACTATATGCCGCCTCAGTGAGGTCGTTTGACTGGACGATTCGCGGGCTATTTTTACGTTTCTTGTGATTGATAACCGCTGTTTCCGCCATGACAGATCCATGTGAAGTGTGACAAGTTTTTAGATTGTCACACTAAATAAAAAAGAGTCAATAAGCAGGGATAACTTTGTGAAAAAACAGCTTCTTCTGAGGGCAATTTGTCACAGGGTTAAGGGCAATTTGTCACAGACAGGACTGTCATTTGAGGGTGATTTGTCACACTGAAAGGGCAATTTGTCACAACACCTTCTATAGAACCAGCATGGATAAAGGCCTACAAGGCGCTCTAAAAAAGAAGATCTAAAAACTATAAAAAAAATAATTATAAAAATATCCCCGTGGATAAGTGGATAACCCCAAGGGAAGTTTTTTCAGGCATCGTGTGTAAGCAGAATATATAAGTGCTGTTCCCTGGTGCTTCCTCGCTCACTCGACCGGGAGGGTTCGAGAAGGGGGGGCACCCCCCTTCGGCGTGCGCGGTCACGCGCACAGGGCGCAGCCCTGGTTAAAAACAAGGTTTATAAATATTGGTTTAAAAGCAGGTTAAAAGACAGGTTAGCGGTGGCCGAAAAACGGGCGGAAACCCTTGCAAATGCTGGATTTTCTGCCTGTGGACAGCCCCTCAAATGTCAATAGGTGCGCCCCTCATCTGTCAGCACTCTGCCCCTCAAGTGTCAAGGATCGCGCCCCTCATCTGTCAGTAGTCGCGCCCCTCAAGTGTCAATACCGCAGGGCACTTATCCCCAGGCTTGTCCACATCATCTGTGGGAAACTCGCGTAAAATCAGGCGTTTTCGCCGATTTGCGAGGCTGGCCAGCTCCACGTCGCCGGCCGAAATCGAGCCTGCCCCTCATCTGTCAACGCCGCGCCGGGTGAGTCGGCCCCTCAAGTGTCAACGTCCGCCCCTCATCTGTCAGTGAGGGCCAAGTTTTCCGCGAGGTATCCACAACGCCGGCGGCCGGCCGCGGTGTCTCGCACACGGCTTCGACGGCGTTTCTGGCGCGTTTGCAGGGCCATAGACGGCCGCCAGCCCAGCGGCGAGGGCAACCAGCCGAGGGCTTCGCCCTGTCGCTCGACTGCGGCGAGCACTACTGGCTGTAAAAGGACAGACCACATCATGGTTCTGTGTTCATTAGGTTGTTCTGTCCATTGCTGACATAATCCGCTCCACTTCAACGTAACACCGCACGAAGATTTCTATTGTTCCTGAAGGCATATTCAAATCGTTTTCGTTACCGCTTGCAGGCATCATGACAGAACACTACTTCCTATAAACGCTACACAGGCTCCTGAGATTAATAATGCGGATCTCTACGATAATGGGAGATTTTCCCGACTGTTTCGTTCGCTTCTCAGTGGATAACAGCCAGCTTCTCTGTTTAACAGACAAAAACAGCATATCCACTCAGTTCCACATTTCCATATAAAGGCCAAGGCATTTATTCTCAGGATAATTGTTTCAGCATCGCAACCGCATCAGACTCCGGCATCGCAAACTGCATCCGGTGCCGGGCAGCCACATCCAGCGCAAAAACCTTCGTGTAGACTTCCGTTGAACTGATGGACTTATGTCCCATCAGGCTTTGCAGAACTTTCAGCGGTATACCGGCATACAGCATGTGCATCGCATAGGAATGGCGGAACGTATGTGGTGTGACCGGAACAGAGAACGTCACACCGTCAGCAGCAGCGGCGGCAACCGCCTCCCCAATCCAGGTCATGACCGTTCTGTCCGTCACTTCCCAGATCCGCGCTTTCTCTGTCCTTCCTGTGCGACGGTTACGCCGCTCCATGAGCTTATCGGGTCCACTCGCGAACGCAGAAAGGCCCACCCGAAGGTGAGCCAGTGTGATTACATTTGCGGCCTAACTGTGGCCAGTCCAGTTACGCTGGAGTCAGTAGTATTTAGGTGACACTATAGAAGCGGCT
>CAXHTJ010001361.1:0-30173 GCA_964019445.1 Populus tremula | reverse complement strand
AACAACAATAATAATACAAAATAACAACAACAACAACAACAAACAACAATAATAATAATAATAATAATAATAATAGTAACTAGTAATAATAATAATATAATATAATAATAATAATAATAATAATAATAATAATATATATAATAATAATAATACTAATAATAATACTCAATACGTGGCGTTGTTATACCTGAGAATGATCTAAAAGATCGGGTCACAGGTTTCCAGCCTATATACTGAGTTTATGAAAAGATCAAAGAGATATATTATATAATATAAACAGATTTCTGATGCGAATGAACAAGGCAAGATCAACAATATCAGGATCCTTGATCAAACACAGAGCATACTTAACGTACATAAAATATAACAAGAATGTAAATAATAACAATAATAATACTAATAATAATAATACTAATAATAATAATAATAATAATATTAGTAATAATAATAATAATAATAATAACAATAAAAAGACGAGGAGGAGGAAGAGACATAACAACAACAATAATATAATAATAACAACAATAATAACAATAACAAATAATAATAACAATAATAAGAAAAGCAGGAAGAAATTAGAGAACTTTGAGATGGAAGATTAATGTAAGGATTAAACAATAATAAAGACAAATGTCAAGGTTAGAGGATCCACCAATGGTATTTCAAACAAGTATAGTATAAACTCTTATTACTCAATTTGGAAACCACACACGAAGGAGGTTCCAGTCGGATGATTTGTCATTAATAGCTCATTATAAATTATTAACATGATCATATTAATTATCTTATTTACATAACACCAAACTTTTAAATATTGTCAGGAATTCATGATGTTAACTGATGTTAACAACAAATCAAGTACCTTTCATAGCCCCAGGTGTAGGTAATACCATACGGTTGGGTTATGAGAGTGCCAAGCATTTGTTGTACCAAGTATTATACAACACAAATTTAGATTAACCATTTAACAAGCAAGGTATTAAGAATTAGTAAGATAAAAAGATAAGACATGTTAATATTAAACATTAAGGTCCATATTGAGTTTACACCATACTTGTTCTTACACCATTAGTGTAACCTTTTCACCTTGACATAATAAACTTAGCTAAACATAATGAAGAAGAAAAACATAAATAAATAAAACAAGAACATAAATAAAATACAAGTTAACTAAGGAAAGGAAAGGAAATGAAAAGCATAAACAAGAAATTAATAAAGCAAAACTTAAGAATTACAAAAAATATAAAGAGAGAAATAAAGAGCATGAACTTGATCTGAACAACCAAGCCCCTAAATACATGGCAAATGCCTCCTTTTATAGGCCAAAATTCGGAATTATTGCTTTGATGACTAATTGTTGAGTGGGTGGCCAACTTTTGACTTAGTGAAAATCCTTATCTTCTTGTCTAATAAAACAAAAATGCTAGCATCAGAACTGGGTCCAGATGTCCAAATGAAAGTTCTGGAAATTCTCTTAGCTTTCCAGAAAAAAAAGATGAGGTCATTTGGACTTCTAGAACTCAAGATATGGGCTGAACACTGAATAGTGTTTGGGCTGCAGGACAGCTTCGGACTTCTCCGTTGTTGCTATATTTGGACTTGAAAACGGCCTTCTTAGATCTTGATGTCCAAATGAAAGTTGTAGGCCTATGTCTTATCAAATCTCTGTAAAAATTTCAGATCATTTGGATATCTAGAACTCGAGATATGACCCAACACCGAACAGTGTTGGACTGCACCAAATTCTTCTCTTTCTAAGCTTCACCCTTCTTTATCTTCAAAATTTCAGTAGTTGAATTCATCAATCAATCCTTTGATTTATGTGATATGCCTGCATTTAAGATGAACATTTACCATATATTAGGGTATTTTATAATATTAGACTTGTTATTATAAAACATGCTTTAGTTAAGGAGTTATTGATACTTTAAGTGCAAAATGATGATATAAACCCTTGATAAACATGCACTTTTAAGTACTAATCACACCCCCCAACCAGCTTATTACTAGTCCCTAGTAATCAAAGCGTTAAAATAGAAAAACAATTTGCAAGTTCCACAAAGCAAGGCATTCATCATTCAACTTCCATTAATCTATCCAGATAAACAAACTCTCATTTCTGCTTCATATTTCTTAAACAAGATATTAATAAACCTTCTTTTTATGTGCTCAATGTATGAAAACATATATGATGGGGCTTGTTGGAAGAAAACAATATTATGTTCTGTTTAAGGTTAACTTCCTTGGGTTGGGATTATTTTTTTCTTTTTTTTTTTTTTTTTTTTTTTACACATACAACTTAAAACACAATGCATCTTTAACCCATGTAACGAGCTTTAGGCTAATGACTCCCAGACCAGTTGGTCTTAGGGCATTAGGTGTTGAGACACCTACGAGCTTAGCAACTCGGGTTGCAGATACTGATACGTAGATAGTGCAATGTTTGATTCCCTTAAGCTTTTCTCCTTAACCCATGTAACAAGCTTTGGGCCAATAGCTCCCAAGTCAGTTGACTTTAGGGTATTAAGTGTTAAAACACCCCTTCGGGCTTAATTGCTTAGGTTAGGGAGGCTACGAAACCAAACTTATCTACGTTTTTATTCATCATTATTAAAATTTTTTTTTTTTTTTTTTTTTTTTGCAAATTATGTACTATCCCTTTCCCTTAGTTGTTACCTTTAACAAAGAACATAAATAATGTAATAATCCAATGTGCAACCCACAATCATATGTTAAAGTGTGTGTGTGAAAATGAAGATTCAAGAATACTTGTTAAATGAGCATATGAGCAGAATCAAGTGTTAACAATATGAGAGTTTGTAAACTTAGATATTTCAAGAAGTATTATGATAGACCTTGTTAAGAATGTTTACTAAGATGCGTCTCAAGAGTCACTTTAACAAAATAACTCCTTTTACTCTGCCATCCTAGTAACAACAGTTTTGCAAATAGTTTATGAAATAGAAAACACAATTTTTTTTTTTTTAAACTACTACCCTTTCCCCCAACCAAAATGAGACATTATCCTCAATGTTTTAAGGTAGAAAGATAGAGTATAGAAGACATCACCTGAAATAACGAACACTGACAAACCTGAAACACACTTACACAAATATAAGAAACAACAAAACACAATAATAAAACCAAAAGACACAAGTTTTTACAAACTAAGGCTCAAATCCAATCTAAGCTTTTTACGGCTTTCCTTAGTTGACCAATTTATGCGACTCATGGAGGGATTAATTACAGGGATGAAAGATTGTAGTTGGTCAATCAATTGTTCAGCAGTAGCAGCAGAGATTATGATTTGTCGTGCTGATGATGTTAGAAATTCCTGTTCCACAGCATGATCAAGAAAAGACAACAACTTATCATAAAAACCATTAACATTTAACAAACCTATGGGTTTATGGTGAATGTGCAGTTGGGCCCAAGAGGAAATATGAAAGATCTCTTCCAATGTGCCCAGACCACCTGGTAAGGCAATGAAGGCATCAGCATGGTTAAACATGGTATTCAGTCGATCAGACATTGTGGGGACTTGTAATTCCTCTCCAATTGTTTTTCCAATGATGTCCCCTTGTGCTAAAGCTTTGGGGACAACCCCCAAAACTTGACTACCTCCTAAAGATGCAGCTATTGACACTCCCCCCATTAACCCAAGGCTGCCTCCTCCATACACTAAATGAATCTTTCGCTCAGCTAGTACCTGACCAAGATGATTTGCTGATTCTAAAAACTCTTTTTCTTTCCCGGACTGGATCCACCAAAAACACAAATTTTGTTTATGTGATTACTTGAGGAACCTGCCATTTCTACACACGTCTGTATTTGATGAATGTATGGGTTGAGTAGAAATGAAGGGAAGGAAGAGAAGAATTTATAGATGAGAAATTGAAAATGCAATCATACCACCTATATGTAGGCCAGCTGTAGTCTCACACACACACACACACTCTCTCTCTCTCTCTCTTTATTAATTATTTATTTTGAAAAAGCATATGTATGTACAGGTAGTTGTGATTATGGCTCACATCTTCCCTTGGTTTTACGTCCAAGAACGGCTTAAACGCCCTCTATGGGTCGGGGATAGGCTTCCCATCCAGTTTTCTTAAAAACTGGCAAACAGGGTCTTTTTTAGTCAGATTCCCAAGACTAAGTCGAGCATGTTCTTTATGGAATTGGGGCCATAAATCATAAATTGCACGATGCACATCTCCACTAGGGTGCGTCTCAAGAGTCAATAGAAGATTATCTAAAGACCCCTTACTCAGGCCATCCTTAATGAATTGTATTTTATCTTCACGGTTTACAGATACCATTCCTAAAGAACGACATGTCGCATTACAAGTCCATCTGCACATCGGACAGACTTTCAGTCGTTTTGCACGACGTTTCTTCGCAAAAGTGCTTTTACCTGTTCCAGGCATGTATGAAATGAAAGAATTGGAGGACTCACCTGATAATCGGACCTTTGCTTCAATCAGCCAGCGAATATCTTCAGGAATTCCATGGTTCATTAACAACCTCAATCTTGCACATCTAGCACGGTAAATTTTTGTAATCGCATTCTGAGGCAGAGCGGGAAAATACTTTTTCAATTTTTCAAGAGTGGTGTCCATTTTCAACTGAGAATTGGGGAGAGATTCAAAGAAAGGAGAAAGAGCAAGAATTGCACAAATATATACACAGATATCAGTTATCATGGGAAACTGAAAGAACCGACTTAAAAGTCACGGAGTACCGTTATCCGCCATTTGACCGGGGTGAGAGACTAGCAAAACAAAAGTCACACAAAAACAATGTGAGAAAAAGAATCAATCTTTATATACAGGATCACCAATTCAATAGAGTCATTTTCAACTGAAAAATTGTCAAAATAAACTTTCAAACGATGCCATTTACCTTGAAAACATTGCTATTCTTTGGATTTTCGATATCACAGGCCCCATATGGATACACATATTTCACAATAAAAGGACCACTCCATCTTGATCTTAGTTTTCCAGGAAATAAATGGAGTCGAGAATTATAAAGCAAGACTTTTTGACCAACATTGAATGTTTTTCTCAGTATTTTCTTGTCATGAAACTCTTTGATTCTTGCTTTATGAATTCTTGAATTGTCATATGCATCATTTCTTATTTCCTCAAGCTCATTTATTTGCAATTTTCGCAGCTGACTAGCATCATCAATGTTTGAATTGAAAGCTTTAATAGCCCAATAAGCTTTATGTTCAATTTCCACAGGCAAGTGACAAGGTTTTCCATAGACTAGTCTATAAGGTGACATACCTAATGATGTTTTATATGCAGTTCGATAAGCCCAAAGTGCATCATTAAGTCTTAAAGACCAGTCTTTCCGATTAGGGTTCACTGTTTTCTCCAAGATTTGTTTGATCTCCCTATTAGCAAGTTCTACCTGTCCACTCGTCTGAGGGTGATAAGGGGTGGCAACTTTGTGTGTGATTCCATATTTCTTCATTAAAGATTCAAATGGCTTGTTGCAGAAATGTGTTCCACCATCACTTATCATGGCTCGAGGGATTCCGAATCGACTTAAAATGTTTTCTTTCAAAAATTTATCACTGTTTTGTGATCATTGGTTCTACTTGGAATTGCCTCTATCCATTTTGAAACATAATCTACTGCGACCAATATATACAAGAAACCAAATGATGGAGGAAATGGACCCATAAATCTATACCCCAACAATCAAAGATCTCAATGACAAGAATAGGATTTAAAGGCATCATGTGACGTTTTGAAATAGATCCCAACTTTTGACAATTTTCACAAGTCTTGCAGAATGCATGTGAGTCTTTGAACATGGTGGGCCAGTAAAATCCACTTTGTAAGATTTTTGCAGTTGTCTTTCTTGATGAGAAATGACCCCCACATGCCTCAGAATGACAAAATTTAATGACACTACTTACCTCATTGTCAGGAATGCATCTTCGAAATATTTGATCAGGACAATATTTGAATAAATAAGGGTCATCCCAATAAAAGTTCTTCACTTCGTTCAAGAACTTTCTTTTGTCTTGGGTACTCCAATGAGCTGGCAATTGTCCTGAAACAAGAAAATTAACAATATTAGCAAACCAAGGCATCGTAGAGACAGAAAATAAAGATTCATCAGGAAAGTAGTCATCGATTGGTGTGATGTCAGATCTCGAATCGGTTGTCAATCTTGACAAATGATCCGCGACAACATTTTCGGTGCCTTTCTTGTCTTTGATTGTGATATCAAATTCTTGAAGTAACAAAATCCACCGCACCAATCTAGCCTTAGAATCTTTCTTAGAGAGAAGATATTTCAATGCTGCATGATCACTAAAAACAACAACAGGTGAGCCAACAAGATAAGATCTGAACTTGTCACATGCAAATACTACTGCAAGTAATTCTTTTTCAGTGGTAGTGTAATTCATTTGAGCACTATTTAAAGTTTTACTTGCATAGTAAATCACATAAGGTTTCTTATCTTTTCTTTGTCCCAAGACAGCACCCACGGCATAATCACTAGCGTCACACATTATTTCAAAAGGTAATGACCAATCAGGAGGTTGAATGACAGGAGCAGAAGTAAGCAAGCTTTTAAGTTTAACAAAGGCTTTTTCACATTGTTCAGTCCATTCAAAAACATTTCCTTTGATAGAAGGTTACACAATGGTTTAGATATTACACTAAAATCTTTGATGAACCTTCTGTAAAAACCAGCATGTCCTAAGAATGATCTAACATCTTTAACAGATTTTGGTGTTGGTAAGTTGGCAATTAACTCGATTTTAGATTTGTCAACCTCAATTCCTTCGATGAAACAATGTGACCAAGTACAATGCCGTTTGTTACCATAAAGTGACATTTTTCCCAATTCAGTACAAGATTCTTCTCTTCACACCTGTTCAAAACCTTTTCCAAGTTAGTTAAGCAATCATCAAATGAATCACCAAAAACAGAAAAATCATCCATAAAAATCTCAAGAAAACGTTCAACCATATCACTGAATATGCTAAGCATGCATCTTTGAAACGTGGCTGGTGCATTACATAACCCAAAAGGCATTCTTCGATATGCAAAAGTACCAAATGGACATGTGAAAGTAGTCTTCTCTTGATCTTCCAATGCAATTTCAATTTGATTGTAACCTGAATAGCCATCTAGGAAACAATAAAATTCATGACCTGCAACTCTTTCTAGGATTTGATCCATGAAAGGTAAAGGGAAATGATCTTTTCTAGTCATTGAATTAAGTTTCCTATAGTCAATGCACATGCGCCAACCAGTAATAGTCCGAGTTGGAATTAACTCATTTTTCTCATTTGTTATCACAGTGACTCCAGACTTTTTGGGTACAACTTGGGTAGGACTTACCCATTTGCTGTCAGAAATAGGATAAATGATTCCATTATCTAGAAGCTTAATGACTTCATTTTTCACTACTTCTTTCATATTAGGATTAAGTCTTCGTTGCATTTCTCTAGATGGTTTAGCATTTTCCTCCAAATAAATCCTGTGTGTGCAAATCAAAGGACTAATTCCTTTTATGTCAGCTATGGTCCATCCTAATGCATTTTTGTGCATTTTCAGAGTCTGTAATAACTTACCTTCTTGATGTGCATTAAGTTTGGAAGAGATTATTACCGGAAAAGTTTCATTTTCTCCCAAAAATGAGTATTTGAGATTGACTGGTAACGGCTTCAAATCAAGTTTTGGTGGTTGAACACTTGAAGGTATAGACTCAATTGATCGTGATGGCAATTCTTCAATTTGTGGTCTCCAATTACATGCCTTTGCTTCTTCCTGAAAATAAACCATTTGCAACTCGTCAGGTTCATCAATCTCAGTTTCACTAGAAGTGGTTTGAAATTGATCATGAACTAATTTTTCAATAAAGTCCACTTCCTGTAAATCATTATCATCTCCAGGTTGCTTGCAAATGTTGAAAATATTCATCTCCAATGTCATGTTTCCAAATGATAGTTTCATCAGTCCATTCCTACAATTAATCAATGCATTAGAAGTTGCAAGAAATGGACGTCCTAAAATAACAGGAATTGAATTACATGCTTCAACAGGTTGTGTATCCAAGACAATAAAATCTACAGGGTAAATGAATTTATCAACTTGTACTAACACATCCTCAACTATTCCTCTAGGCACTTTTACAGATCTATCAGCAAGTAAAAGAGTTACAGAAGTTGGTTTTAACTCACCTAGATTGAGACTTTGAAAAACCGAATATGGAAGTAAATTCACACTAGCTCCAAGATCAAGTAAAGCTCTTTCAATTTTATGTTCTCCAATAAAGCAAGAAATTGTAGGACAACCAGGGTCTTTATATTTCAAAGCATTATTGTTCTGAAGAATAGCACTTACTTGTTCGGCTAAAAAGGCTTTCTTTTTCACATTCAGTTTTCTCTTCACAGTGCATAGATCTTTCAAAAATTTAGCATAGGAAGGTACCTGTTTAATAGCATCCAACAAAGGTATATTGATCCTTACCTGTTTGAAAATTTCAAGGATTTCAGAATTGTGATTGACTTTCCTTTGTTTGGTCATGGCATGAGGAAATGGAAGTGCTGGCGGAGAATCAGTCTTTTCTTCACAATGTTCAAATTCAACCCCTTCCTTACCCTCAGAGATTGACTCATCATCTTTCTCACAAGGTTCAAGAGTGGGTTTTTCAATAACCTTACCACGGAAGAGTGATGACTGATTTGACTTGATCCATGTGTTGGCTTTCGAACTACTTGCATTTGCATTGTATTGCCCCTTTGGATTTTGCTGTGGTTGAGATGGAAACTTACCTTTCTCTTGAAAACTGAGAGCAGATGTGAATTTTGCAAGAGCATCTTTAAAATTTGTCATGCTTTGAGTAAGTTGAGTGTTGATTGTCTCTTGCTTTTCAATGAATGCATGCAATGTTTCCTCAAGATTTCTTCTAGGAGGTGGAGCATAAGGAGGTGCATATCCATGAGAATTTTGGAAATTATGGTGTGCTTGAAACGGTGGCTGTGAAGTTTGTGCATTATTGTTATCACTCTTCCAACTGAAATTTGGGTGATTTCTCCAACCAGGATTGTATGTTTGCGAGTATGGGTTATGATTGGGCCTTTGGAAACTGTTTAAGCATGGGCTTGTTCATGGAGGCATTCCTTGAAAGAAGGCAAAGTTGGACAGTTATTGGTTGCATGTTCATTTGTTTCACAGATTTGACACACAATGTCTTGAACAGATTTTAATTGACCACTCTTTTTCAATTCTAGTGCCTCGACTTTTCTAGCTAAAGATGTAAACTTGGCTTGGAGGTCATGATCTTCCCTAAGGTTATACATACCTCCACTAGATGTATGAGGTTGGGTTTTACTTGGTGCCTCATAAGTGCCCTTAATGTCCCAATTTTGCGCATTTTCAGCTAGCAAGTCTAGGTACTCCATTGCTTCATTAGGGTCTTTATCTTCAAAAGTTCCATTGCACATCAATTCAACCATTTGCCTATCTTTAGGTGTTAATGCCTTCAATAAATGTGAAACCAATCTCCATGTTTCAAAACCATGATGAGGGCAAGTATTAAGCAAGTCTCGATACCTATCCCAACATTGGTAAAATGTTTCTCCTGGTTTTTGAGTGAAAGTGGTGATTTGTCTTTTGAAAGAGTTGGTTCTATGAGATGGAAAAAACTTCTTTAAAAACTGTTGTTGCATTTCATCCCAAGCACGAATGGATCCTGACCTAAGATTTTGTAGCCATGTTTTAGCTTTATCTTTTAATGAAAAAGGAAAAAGCTTTAATCTAATGGTATTCATGCTACAATTTAAGTCATTATAGGTGTTACAAACTTCTTCAAATTCTCTCAAATGCAAGTATGGATTTTCTAGATCTAAGCCATGAAAAGAAGGTAAAAGTTGAATAATGCCTGGCTTAAAATTAAAATGAGATGCATCAGGAGGGAAAACTATGCATGAGGGTGCACTTGTTCTTGTGGGATTCATGTGGTCTCTAAGTGTCCTAACACGGTTATTCTCATTATTCTCATTATGAAGTAATTGGTTATCTTCTTCAGCCATATTTTCTGAAAATGATGAGGATACCCTAGAAAGTCTACCACTTAGTGTACGTGACCAAACACTCATGCACGTGTAGAAAGAGAATAAAAGGAAGAAGAAAACAAAAGAAAAAGAAACAACACAAAAGAAACAAAGTTAGATACAAGAAAAGTGAAAAGAAGAAAAAAAAATACTAAAATTTGTACAAGAATTTACCTCCCCGGCAACGGCGCCAAAAACTTGACACGACCAAAAGATTGATGTCTTCTCCCAAGTGTAGGAGTGTCGAAGTAATAAATAACCCGGCAAGATCGGGGTCGAACCACAGAGAGGTTAATTGTATAAATTATAAATAACAAGACAACAACAACAATAATAATAACAAAAATAAACAACAACAACAACAACAATAAAATAATAATAATAATAGTAATAGTAGTACTAGTAATAATAATAATAATAATAATAATAATATATAATATAATAATATAGTAGTAGTAATAATAATAATAATAATATAATAATATATAATAATAATAATACTAATAATACTAATAATACTCAATACGTGGCGTTGTTATACCTGAGAATGATCTAAAAGATCGGGTCACAGGTTTCCAGCCTATATACTGAGTTTATGAAAAGATCAAAGAGATATATTATATAATATAAACAGATTTCTGATGCGAATGAACAAGACAAGATCAACAATATCAAGATCCTTGATCAAACACAGAGCATACTTAACGTACATAAAATATAACAAGAATGTAAATAATAATAATAATAATACTAATAATAATAATAATAATAATAATAATATTAGTAATAATAATAATAATAATAATAACAATAAAAAGACGAGGAGGAGGAAGAGACAATAACAACAACAACAATAATAATAATAATAACAACAATAATAACAATAACAACAATAATAATAACAATAATAAGAAAAGCAGGAAGAAATTAATGAGAACTTTGAGATGGAAGATTAATGTAAGGATTAAACAATAATAAAGATAAATGTCAAGGTTAGAGGATCCACCAATGGTATTTCAAACAAGTATAGTATAAACTCTTATTACTCAATTTGGAAACCACACACGAAGGAGGTTCCAGTCGGATGATTTGTCATTAATAGCTCATTATAAATTATTAACATGATCATATTAATTATCTTATGTACATAACACCAAACTTTTAAATATTGTCAGGAATTCATGATGTTAACTGATGTTAACAACAAATCAAGTACCTTTCATAGCCCCAGGTGTAGGTATACCATACGGTTGGGTTATGAGAGTGCCAAGCATTTGTTGTACCAAGTATTATACAACACAAATTTAGATTAACCATTTAACAAGCAAGGTATTAAGAATTAGTAAGATAAAAAGATAAGACATGTTAATATTAAACATTAAGGTCCATGTTAACTTCTCCGTTGTTGCTATAATTTGGACTTGAAAACGGCCTTCTTAGATCTTGATATTCAAATGAAAGTTGTAGGCCTATGTCTTATCAAATCTCTGTAAACATTTCAGATCATTTGGATATCTAGAACTCGAGATATGGGCTGAACACTGAACAATGTTGGGCTGCAGGACAGATTCAGACTTCTCCTTTCTAAGCTTCACCCTTCTTTATCTTCAAAATTTCAGTAGTTGAATTCATCAATCAATCCTTTGATTTATGTGATATGCCTGCATTTAGGATGAATATTTACCATATATTAGGGTATTTTATAATATTAGACTTGTTATTATAAAACATGCTTTAGTTAAGGAGTTATTGATACTTTAAGTGCAAAATGATGATATAAACCCTTGATAAACATGCACTTTTAAGTACTAATCAGTAATCCAAAAGAAAATGTTTAAAATTTTCAAAAGTAATGCTTTTTAAAATGAAATTAAATCTATTGGTAACTTAATTATTAACGTTGAAAGTCACTTTAAAATCTTCTTCCTAAGATGATGAATCTTCTTTTAACTACTCAAATACCTTTAAATAGTTCTTACCCAATATTTACTTATTTGTTACCTTTGATTAGAACAACATGTAGCAAGATCAAAGCATAACATTCTTAATATAAGATGACTTAATGATTTCAAGTTCAAGGATCACTTACACAACTTTAATATGAGCCTTTCCATCGACACAAATAATCTTTCTATATGATATTTTCATTCTAGTTAGTTCAATGTGCATGTTATCTAATAAACACTTACATATTAGTTCTAGATATGTCTTATACCTATGCTTTTGAGAACAATTGTTTTATTTTATAAAATAAAAAAAATATAATATATGTTACTCATTTTGGACCCCACGCGCTGAAGATGGTGTGTACCCTTTTTGAACCAAGTACAGGAGTTTAGCTCATATTTGCTGTAAGATTGACAAAAGCAGAGAAGAAAGAAATGTTTGTCGAAACCTGTTTGGGCTGTTTTCTGCCCTCTTTATCCTTTTTTTTTGCTGCAAAAATCATGAGGTTTCTTAGACTGACTAAGAGTCTTTATAATGCTAAATTCGTTCCTTTTTTATCTTGTTTTTAAGGTTGGATAAATCCTTAGAATTTGCACTAAAAAAATGATTCTATTGCTATCGTAATTTTTTGTTCCAACTTAGGCTCTGATTTTGACTTGGTTTCGTACGATATCTGACCATCCTAGCTATATTTTGTCACTCATGAAATGTTGAAGAATTGACCTATACCTTTATTGGGTCCTAGGGGTCACTGCTTTTATGGCAGACTCTCAGTTAGATTTGGATGCTCGACATTCCTAGGGGGTCATTGTTCTTATGGTAGACTCTCAGTCAGATTTGGATACTCGGCATAGTCAGATAAGGATACCCTTCTTGATCAACCAGATTGTTGCCACATTCTGTTCTCTAAAACGATTTTATCTCACTTCAAATTCTTCATCAAAGTTATAGTCTAAGACGCGTAGATGAATTTGAGCTTTTGAATTGCTTGATTTTGATATCAGAAGCTCAAGATATTCTTGTTTGAAATCTAGCATGAAAGCATAGAATCCTGTCGCGAGAAGGTTTCTAGCCAAGTTTGGTTGCAATTCTATTCTTCAAAACGATTTTATCTAACTTTGGATCCTTCATGAAAGTTATAGTCCTGTATGCGTAGATGAATTTCAGTTTTTGAATCTCCTGATTTCGATATCTAAAGCTCAAGATATTCCTATTTGAATATCTACTGTGAAAGCAAAGATTCCTGCCGCCTAAAAGGTTTAGCCCAAGTTCATAGGTTTGATTCGAGGGATTACAGGCCAATTTAATGGAATTCTTTTGGGCCAACGATTGAATTAAAAAGTGCTAAAATGAGAGATTGAAGTGAAGGTGAAATTAGAAGGATATTGGTTGGGTTTTAAGAAGCTAGAGAGGGGATTGGATCATCATAAAATGACAAGATTTCTACCACACCAAATAAGAAAAATAAGATTTTGCAGCATGCACCCCTACCCATCTGTTTTCTTTCCATTTCTCTGTAATTTCCTGCTGGTTTCCATGTTTCTCTCGCTTGATTGGAGAGCTCCAAACCATGTTTTTTTTCTACCTCAGTCCAAAAGGAAAAGTTGGTGCCTCACAGTGCCAGCCATGAAAGGAAAGAAAGGAGTTGTGCCACCCTTTGATCACTAGAAACTAATTGCTGAAATTAGAATAGGAATCTTAATATTTCAGTTTCCTTTTTGTGTTTTTTTTACTGCAAATCAGCAGGGATTTGCATTTAGAATTATTGCATTGAATCTTTCCTAATAAAAGCAGTGATTAGGCTATATAAACCTTTTTTTCTAGGAGACAGAGGGAGGAGAAAAAAAAAAAAGGAAAGAAAAGAGATAAGAAAGAAAAAACAAAAGAGAGGCAAGTAGTAGGAGAGAATAAAAAACACAGAGAAGAGAGGGAGTTTCTTTCCTTCATCCTTGTGATACTGTGAGGTCGGGAAGGTAGGTAGTAAAAGATAAAGAAGAGAGAAGAGAAAAAAGGATGAAAAAAAGAGAGACAAGGAAAGGAGGAGAGGAGGACAAGAAACGGGGAATTCTGCAGCAGATAAAGAGGAGGCGCTGCTGCTAAAGAAAGGGGGATTCGTTTTGTCAAGGAGAGACCTACAGAAATGCGGGAGATTAGCAGCATGTAGAGAGGGGGTTTTCCTTTGATCTTAGGGGGGGACTACTGTCTAAACCGTCACTGAACAGGGAAGAAAGACAGAAGAGAAATAAGAGAGAGGCATGCAATACTAAGTAGAAAGAAAAAAAGAAGAGACAACGAGAGGAAAGAACAATGTAGATAACAGGGGATCAGAGGGGTTCTTTCTTTCATCCTTTCATCATTGTGAAAGAAAAGAAAAAGGAAAACAAAATAAGGGAGAGGGAGAGAAGAGAAACGAAAACAAAACAAAGAACCAAAAACACAAGAGAACGCAGATAATGGAGGCCTGAAAGAGCCGGGGTCGCTAGCAGACCAGGTAAGTTATGTCTCTACTCTTTTAGTTTTTGAATTTTACATGTTAAGAGATTGGCATTGTACATTCTTAGTTGCATTTGTTACTGTTCAAGTGAAATTTAATTCACTTGAACAGTAACGAGGGAAGGTAAAATCACTTGAACGTGTATTTTTTTTGTTTTTTTATGTTTTTTTATATTGTAAAAATACAAATCTCATATTTAGAATACCCGGTTTTCAATGCAAATGCAGAATATATATAATGTTTTCATGCATACGGCCAATACCCTAACATATTTTGAATTTTCTTTAAAAATAAAATATTCAAAGTTTACAAGAAAATGTGTTTTAGCATGGATTTCTTAAACAAAAAAAAAATATTTTATTGCATTCTGGATTTTACAACATGTTTGTAGAATTCCAAAGGGTGTTGGCTAATATTCCAAAAAATACAAAAAATTTATTTTAGGGAGAATTCATCTATTATTCGCCGTTAATGTTTGGATAAAGAAATCCCAAATGGATGAATATCCAAAAAATTATTGGGAATAACTTTTCATTATTTGCTGTCAATGTTTGAAAAAAGAAATCCCAAGTGGTTAATATCCAAAATATTTTTTTAGGAATAAGAAGTCATCACACATTCTTGAAAGCAAATTTTGAGGACATTTCAAATTTTGACTCCATAATTTACGAGCCGTGAAAGTATGAAACACTAAGGCAAAATGAGGCTTTTAAAGCGCTATGATTTTCCTTAGATTTCTAAATCTTTGTTCCTTTTCCTTGTGATTTATGAGTCGCGAACACTTGAAATACTAAGGGAAAAATGAGCTCCTAAGCACATTGAATCTCCTTGGATTTCTATCTTAAATGTCATTTAATTCATTGGTTATAAATATATTTCAAATCAAACATAGATTTTAAGAGATCTGTATCGGTTCTTTTTAGCACTTTGTAGACATATTTAAAGGTATGATCTATATTGGCCAATGGTTCTTGCTTTTAGAATTTGAACCCAAGCCCATTCTAGGAAAATTGATTAGAGAACACCAACACCATAGTAAGGCAAACCAAATACCAAGTAGCTTACCTTAGGTAGGGCATACAAGGGGTTCTAATACCTTCCCTTTAAGCAATCAGTCCCTTGCCTTAGAATTTATAAAAGACAAGTTAGGTTTTCTAATGACCATAATACTAGGTGACGACTCCTTTATTCAAAAAATAAAGACCCTGGCATAAATCCCTGCTAGGGTCCCTTCGAAGCTGCGCTCTGCTGTAGGAGGGTGTGACAATGTGTATCAATCTTAATAACTCTAATTAATA
This sequence comes from Populus tremula, assembly GCA_964019445.1. Lineage (NCBI taxonomy): Eukaryota > Viridiplantae > Streptophyta > Magnoliopsida > Malpighiales > Salicaceae > Populus > Populus tremula. The sequence continues at coordinate 14,341 of CAXHTJ010001361.1, read as the reverse complement.
TTCGATCTTAATAGAGCATTGACCAAGAACATTTTAAGAACAATGATTTGTTACAATATAAATTCCATAATTATAAGAACTTTATAATTTTCTTTGTAAAAGATTTTTATCTTTACTCTAGATTCATTAATAAAATATTATATTCTTTAATAAAATATTTGATGAAAATTAAATTTAAATAAGCAAATCAAATATGTTTACATGAATAAATATAATGTCACATGTAACCAACCGATTGACTACATGACATATACACTAACAATCTCTCACTTATACTAAAGTCAATCACTCATGTAAATACCATGAGGCTTTACTTGACGATAATGCTTTTACTGGGATAATGACTTAGTATAATAATCTACAATATTCTCTTTAATAGGTACTTGATCTATCTTTATAAATTTCCTTTATATGATTCTCTAATCAAATGGAATTTTCTAAGTATATTTTTAGATCATTGATGAAACCTTGATTTATTTACATGTCATCACAATACATAACTATTAGATAAACAATGCTAGGAACCACACCCAGTTCATTGATGAACTTTTTGATCTAAACAACCTTTTTTGTCCCCTTAAACATATAAGTATACTCAATTTTTGCTGTAAAATCTACTTTGATCTTGTATTTGGAACTCTTCTAGCTGATTACCATTGTTTACAGTAAAACACAATCTAACTGCATTCATCATTTTCAATATCTGATTGAAAGCTATCATCCAAAACTATAAACTACTTGCTCATCTCCTTTATAGACTAGAGAAAAATTCTTTTTTTTTCTGTATTTAATAATATTTTAAACTAATTTTCAGTGAATCTTACCTAAATTAGATTAGTATCTATTTGTTATGCTCAAAATATAAGATACATATGATATTGTACATAGTATCACATATATTATGGATCTTATATCTATAATATATGAAATTATTTTCATTCTATCTCTCTCAATTTGTGTTTTAGAACATATATCCTTTGAGAGAGTATCATATGTGAAATATATAAATATTCTTTTTTGGATTATTTCATGCTAAATCATTTTAACATCTTATCTATGTAAATGGATTGTGACAATCCAAGCAACATTTTATATCTATCTTTATAGATCTTTATTCCTAGTATATAGGTTGTCATTTCGTATTAATAATATGTTGTTTACATTTAATTTTAGAAAAACAACTATACTCCACTAAACTTTTTATAAACACAAGTCTTATAAATGAATTTTTATAGCTTGCATACTTTATTGGAAAATTTCTTAGATTCAAAACTTTCAAGTTGTGTATCACACATAATTTTTTTTTTGAAGATTTCTATTCAAAAATATAGTTTTGACATCCATTTGTCAAATATTATAATCATGGTATGCAACTATAGCAAGAAAAATATTTATAGACTTTAACATAGTTAGCAACTAGAAAGTTTCATCAAAGTTAATGTATTTGTCTTAATTTGTAACCTTTGACAAGTAGTTTAGCTTTATAGGTTTGTACATTGCCATCCATATCAGTTTTTATCTTACAGATCCACTAACATCCAATAGGTTTTATCGCCTCAAGTGGATCAACTAAGGTCTATACCTAGTTGGTGTACATGAAATTTATTTTAGAATTTATAGTCTTAAGCCATTTCTTAGAAACAATATCATATATTGGTTCTATGTAATTAATAGGCTCATTAAGTATAAGCTACTCATCGTTTTCAACTTCTATGATAAGTCTATATTTTATTGGTGCATGATGTGTCCTACCAGATCTACAAAGTACTTATATTTCTTAAGCTTTAAGCTGAACATCAAATGCTATAGCCCCAGGCCCAAGTTCTATTTAGATATCAATTTGTGGTTCTTGAAATTTTTCAAGTTTTATTTTTATCTCATTGTTCATTTCAAAAACAAATTATTTATTTAGAAAGGTAGCATATGTTAAGATAATTTTTTCTGTTTAATGGGATGATATAAATAATATATAATACTTTCTTTTGGATATCCCATAAACTTATACTTATCTAACTTAGCTCCCAACCTTTCTTATACAATATACTTCATATAAAATCACATCTCAAATCTTTATATGTGATAAGATCAGTCTTCTACCATTCCATAACTCATATGAAGTCTTATCAATAAATTTTGATGAAATCATTTTTAAAAAGTAAGTAGTAGTTTATAAAGCATAGCCCTATAAGAAAGGTGAAAGATTTATTTAGCTTATAATAGACTACACCATATCCAATAGGGTGCAATTTATCATTTAAAATACTCAAAAAAACAAAAACAAAACAAAACAATATGAATAAGTACTTTAAAATCTTCTTCCTAATGAGCCAAGCTCCTGATGGGTCTCTTGGAAGATACATATATATAACATAAAATGTAAATTTAAAATTTTTCAAGGGTTCCAAGAATCTTGTTAGACAAATCTATTTATAGTTGTTTAGGGTTTAAATGAAAATTACATAAAGATCATATGTTTTTTTTGGCTTTGAATAATTACTTCAAAGTTAAGTTGTTAAAAATCACAAGTCATCCAAAGTATCCGGCTTTTAACAGTAATCCACAAGAACCACCAGTGAAATTTTTTTTCTAAACCCTTTTAGGAGAGAGAGAGATTGTTATATATTTAAGTACTAGCTATTTTCTTTTGTGTTTAAGTGTTTTCGTGCTATAATAAAAATAAAAGGCGTACCATTCTATTTATAAGAAAACCTAAAAACCCTATAAATGATAAAATGTAAATTTGCTCCTTAAATAATATCACATATATTATTTTAAGATAATTTTAAAAATTTATTCAATCAAGTTCCTACTTGATTTTTTCTTGGTCTAGAATTATAATTTACTATATTAATTACATTCTAGTTCTCAATTTCTGTAACTTATTTACAATCAAGTCACACTTGATTAATCATTATATTTTAATTTCTTAACAATTTTTTTTATGTATGTGACCCATTAGGTTTTCTAATAAATTGGTCTAAATATAAATTATAATCCTAAGTAAAATAGGATCAAATAAATTAATTTATTATCAATTCAATACTTGATTGATTTAGATTTGAAGATCAAATACAATATCTAGCAACATGCCATGATCCTCTAAATATTAGAAAAGTTATAAGCGGTTTGACTTAATCTTTTAGTGACCATTTTCTCAGTGTAATTAGTATCACTTCTTCAAGAATGTTTTGATCTCGACATTATAGCATGAAATATATTTGCTTTGTTAAATCATATCTGTTTGTAACTCTATTAATTTTTTAAATAAGATTTGAAACTCTTTTCAAATCTCATTCCACATTGGCTAAGGATTTCATAATCAATACTATTTGAGAACAAATAAAATATTTTCCCTAATTCACATAGGGTGATAAATCCTCTTTTAATTACTTAAATACCTTCATATAGTTTATGTTATACTCAATAGTTGCTCATTCGTTACCATTAAGACAACATGTATTTAATATCAAAACATAAAACTCCTTATATAAGATATCTTAGTGATCTAAAGCCTAATGATCACTTACACAACTGTCATGTAAGTCTTTACATAGACATAGGTGATCTTTCCATACAGAATTCTTAAACGGGTTAGTTTTGTGTACATGTCATTGATAAACACTTACTTATTAGTTTTAGATACCCTTTAAATCATAAGGAAAGAACACGATATGTATTGGTCTCAACAACTTTATTTAATTTCAAGTCTTAATATAATATTGACTAAAACAATTTAGGAAAAATACTTTTATACAATAGAAATCTCATATTTATAACTTTATAATTTCCCCTACAAAGCATTTTTATCTAATAGACTTTATCTTTACTCTAGATTTATTAATCAAACATTAAATTTATTAATCAAATATAAATAAATATTAAAAATAAAGAAAACCTTTATTAATAATAAATATATTTTACAGGAATAAAATCAATGTTATGTGTAACTAACTAATTGGTTATAGAGTATATTCATTAATAGCCTAACGAACAACTTGGTTGTTTACTAGTTTTAGGCCTTCAATAACAAATCATATATGGGCCTCGATCCAATCCCACTAAATTTCCAAGAAGCCTAGCATTGGCACACTTAACAATGTAGTGTTATGACCTCCACGAGGTTAGTGTGGCGCCTGGTTTTATTTACAATAACTACCACCAATGAAAATACAACTCGCAACTTTTCAATATGATGATAACCTTTCTTTCCATTTATCTATGGATGCCAACCTATCCCACCAATGATTATGGAGTCTAACCTTCAAATACATCACCAACATGACTTTAACTATATAATATAGATAATTATTCTCCATCATTACTCCACATGGTTTTTGCAACTCCATACTAAATAAGGCAATTTCATGTTGATTCAGTTATATATATATATATATATATATATATATATATATATATATCTTGGGTCACTAGGTAATAACACACAAGGCCAAGAAAAGATCATAAAACAACACAACACATGATCATTATAATATACACTTTTTTATATTCGTTGTTAAACATCCTTGCCCTGCTACATATTATTAATTTAAGCATCACAAGGTTCCATATTCTAATAGGAGACATGTTTTAGTAAGAGAGCATGAATCCACTAAGTCTAGACACTTTATCTTAGAATCAATTGTGGAAAGCTTAAATTTAATCTAAAGTTCTTATGACTTCATTAGTGGTGTTGTTTATAGGACCTAAACAAAAGTTAGTTCATTCTTATTTCACACCTCACCCCAAAGTATTTTCCATGTCTAACAACTTAGAAACACAAGACATGGAAGGGTAACTAGTCTCCCCACTATAGGTACATTAGTTCCTCCAAGTCTTCAATAACTCACCCTTCAAATAAAAATGCTTACTAAAGTTATTTAGCTACATAAAAATAGCTTTGCACTCTTCCACTCCTTTAATTGGTGACAAAACATTGAACTTTGTTATATGGACCACTAAGAACATATAGAAAACTTCAATTCCTTGATGAAATATGACATAACGACATAAAAGAAAATAGGCATGAGAATACTCATACTTTAACCCTATAAAGGAACTGCTCCTACCAAGAAGATCATTCCTAAGCTATACTCACCAGACATGAACTCTAATCGTAAAAAATTAGAGCCTCAACTAGTCTTATTCATATGAGTGGCCACTTAAGATGATATTAATAACAAAAAAAGGTTCTAAGAAAGAATATCACCTCTTTCAAGTAGGAGTTTCTTTACTTTTCTATCAGGAGTAGCACAATAATCTCTCCAAAGATTACATGTTTGTGAAAGAAAACATAAACAACTATAATGAATTTTTAGACCTAAAAGAACAGATATAAAATGTACAAAATAACTTGGGATTTGTAACACAAAACAACAATACTATATGTAAAGTCCTTTTAACAATATTTTATAGATTTACTAGAGCATGATACCATAACCTGAAGCTTGGCTCCATCATTAACTTTCAGTATCTCAGTACCAAACTCATATCTCGTTTCATCACAAGTATACCAGCTTAAAAAAACATAATTAAGCTCTTCTTCATCACACAATAAGAAGATGAGAGCACTAAAACATATCTTCAAAGGCTTAATGAAGAAATGATCAATATGAAGATAAAAGACCAAAGGCATCTCGCGTACGTTAGCTCGTGCGTTGCACGCAATAACCACCTTTTCATTTAAATAATATTTTTTATTTATGAAATGACTAACTTGCCCTCATTCAACTTAATAATAACAAAAAACAAATTGTAATGAAAAGACAAAAAAGTCTATGAATGTAAGCTATTTTTTTTAAGAGATAATTGAGTCATTTTACTATGCTTAAAAAATAAAATGACAAAAAACCCTAGATATCAAAGAGTAAAATATGTATAGGTATACATTAAAAATACCTTTGCATTCATGGGCCTTAGCGCTTGTCAATGAGGAATTTAAAATTTCAATTCAATATCTTTGCTTAAAAAAAATGTCGCAATACAAGTTGTTGTTGTATACAAAATCCAACTAGAAGATAAAAGTTAAGACCATTTTAGGTCCACATTACTGGATCCACGATTGCCTTCCACATATTATTTGCTTGATTGCAAATCATGGCCACTCTTGTTTTCTTTACTTACTAATTGAAATACCAGTTTACGTTATAACTGTGGTTATATATATTTATATAAGATCATTCATTGTAAAAGTTCCCGGCGTCCATGTTTTCTAGATGCATATTCATTGAGACAATATCTAACATTTTTGTCTTAATGATTGTTTTGGTGCATATGTTATGTGCTGTCCATTTTAGAAACACTATTTTCAAGAGCAAGAAAGATGGCCTAGCTTGCTAGCAATGGATTACTATGAAATTCCATGGCTTGTGTAACACAATGTTTTTGAATTAGTAGACGTTATTTCCCAACATCCATTACATCAAGCCAGCAGCCACAACATAGGACAAGGGGGAAGTGATCATAAGAAAGAAAACAAATAAACTATTATAAAATGTATAGCATATATATATAGATTATTCAAATGTTGTGATCTCTATAATTGCTGCTATGTTCTGCCCCCTTACACACACATATATTTAGGAAAGGTTGGTTAAGGCACAACCTAAGCCATTCTATTATTCTCAACTTAGTATCAGAGGCCTAATAAACTAAAACACTTTCTCTCTCCTCTACAATGGACTCCTTAACCTTTTATAGCACCAGCGATGCCAGCTTTTTCCCCTACCGTAACACCACTGTCTTCCTCTACCTATCTGTTCTACCATGGCCATGACCCATAATTGGTGGTCATGCCCTCTTCAACCCCAACAATACTCCCTTATTGTAGCCTTCTTCTGATGTAGTTTCTGTCGCCTCTACTGTTGCTATTGTCTCCCTCTCTCACACTTACCAAGTCATCTCTCTCAAGTTAACAAATACCAATTATCTCTATTGACGAATGTAGATGAAGTCGTATCTCCTAGGCTAAGGAGTTTTTTGCTTTGTTGGTGTCTTGAACTTCTACCCCTCTCCACATGTTCTGGCTGCTGGTGGTACCTCTCTTCAGGTAAATTAGTTCTTACTTTATTGGAAACAACATGACCAACTCATTTTGAGTGCTCTGCTTTCTTCACTATCCATGGAAGATCTATATCTTGTTATTGACTGCCAAACTTCATGTTCTGTCTGGCACACACTTGAGCAAGCTTTAACTTACTTGTCAAACTTTCACATTATGCAACTTCATGGCTCCCTTCAAGATCTTCGATAAAATGATGAATCGGTAACTCAATTTATACAAAAAGCTAAAGCCTTGTTTGATGAGTTAGCCGCTGCTAGCCAGCCTATTTCGCTGGAGGATTTCAACTTATATGTGTTTTGTGGTCTTCAAGGATAGTTTAAGGACTTAGTAACAAGCCTTGTGACCAAGGCCAAATCTTTCCTGTATGCAGATCTTCATAGTCATCTTCTCACGTATGAATTTATTCATAAATCATCCCATCTATTCATGGGGTCTGCTGCCATCAATGCTCATTTACTGCCCATAACCAACACACCTCCTTTTGCCTTTATCTCTCAATGTCATTCTTTTGGAAACTTTGGTTGCAATAGAGGCCGTTTCCATGGAGGTTGGTGTCCTAACCAATTTAGCAGCAAAGGTAACCGATCTGCAATGTCTAGACCGGATTTCCGCAGCCTCCACAACTCCTCCACCAGTGACAGCAAACAAGGTAATTAGCAGCGTAGCAGGGGGCAGAATCCACGCAGCCAATTGTGCCAAACATTCGCCCATACAGCTCCTCACTACCCTCAACTCCAGCACTGGGGCAATGGACAACAACCTAGTACAAATCTGGCATTGCGTAATATCTCCTCAATAGGTACTGCCGATTGGTTTACAGACACTAGTACAAATCAACATGTTACACCCAACCTTGCAACCTTGGCTGCTTCAGAACCATATCTCGGTCATGATAATTTGCATGTTGGTGATGGTAAGGGACTTCCCATATATCATATCAGTTATACAAAAATATATATACACCTCATCGTTCTTTCACTTTGTCTAATGTTCTTCATGTTCCTATAATCACAAAATGTTTGCTTTTTGTTTATAAATTTTATCTTGATAACAATGTCTATTTTGAATTTAAACTATATGTGTTTTATGTCAAGGGTCTCAACACCAATGAAGTCCTTCTCTAAGGTTAGAGTAAATATTGCCTCTATGCTTTGTCCAGGTCTTCCGTCACGCCAGTTCCTCAAATCTATTGGTCTCCCTTGTATTTCTGCTTTTATCGATTTATGGCATCATCAGCTAGGTCATCCTACCTCTCATATTTTTCAATTGTTAGTCTTGAAAAATAAGATTATTTGTAACAACAAATGTCTTAATTTTCAATGTTAAAGTTGTCCATTAGAAAAATCATCGCGTTTATCTTTAGGACCTATGAGTCACAAAACTTCTGCTCCACTTGAAATAATTTTTAGTGATGTATGGGGTCCTGCTCTTATTTTTTCTTCGGATGGCTATCATTATTTTGTTATCTTTGTTGATGCATACATAAAATATATATGGTTTTATCCTTTTGTTGCCAAGTCTAATGCTTATTTTATTTTCACCAATTTCTGACTCTCGTTGAATGCCAATTCTCATTAAAAATTTAATCTATTCAAACTGATTGGGGCAGTAAATACCACAAACTATCCACTTTCTTTTAGACCATTAGTATTTATCATCATCTGATTTGTCCTCACACTCATGAACAAAATGGCACAATAGTATGTCGTCATATGCATATTGTGGAAACATGACTTACTTTTCTAGGGCAATGAAAAACACCATTCCGGTTTTTGAATTATGCTTTTGAAACCCCAGTTTATCTTATAAATCACATGCCTATTCATGTTCTTGCAAATAGATCTCTGTTTGATTGTTTGTTTCAACGGTCTCTTAATTATCATTTTTTGCATACTTTTGGTTGTCTCTACTTTCTTTTCGTATGTCCCTATAACAATCATAAATTGGACTTTCATTCCTCTCTATGTGTGTTTTTTGGTTACAGCTCCTTGCACCTTGGTGATTGATGTTTAGACATTGCATCTCAACACATTTATATCTCTCGTCATGCCGCTTTTATGAACATTTGTTTCCATTTGATAATTCTGAACAGATTGTAAAGGTTTCAACTCCTCCCCCCATCTAACTTGCCACTTCTCTCCCCCCAAATCTGCTTCATTCCTAGTTGTTCCCTACCTATATAGCTTTGCCACCCCAATTATCCCACCTGCCACAACCTCCACCCTTTCGTTTCTCATCATCATATGCATGTTTATCTAACCATTCGGCTGCAGGTTCAACTTGCAACTCGGTCTCACCTAGCTTCCAGCACGTCACCTCTACTAGTGTTGCGACAATCTCTAATTCCTCTTTTGCTTCTCCTTATTTGGCCAATGACAACACTAATGTAGATTCTGCCTCTGCTGTCAGTCTCATTTTTGCTGACAACTCTCTACTTGTGGTAAATTCTCTCTCAGCCTCTTCGGCTGGCTTGAATCTTATGGTTGATTTTTCCTTTTATTCGCTGTAGTAGGACACCTTATTGTCACCACCTTCTCCTACGTCACCACCCTTGATTAGTAGACATCCTATGGTCCTTTATCCATGGCAGTCGAAGACAACAAATCTGGTTGCTTCTGCTGCCACTGTTACTGCCTCCCCCAAGGTAATGCACTCTCCCTCTTCTGAACCCCTTTCATTCTCTGATGCTGACAGGTATGCTGTTTGGAATGATGCTATGTGTGATGAGATCAAGGCTTTGCGCTCTAATCACACTTGGTCTTTAGTTCCCTTTCATTATTCGATGAACATTGTTGGTTGTAGATGCATGTACCATATCAAACATCGTGTTGATGGCATCATTAACGTTATAAAGCACGTCTCATTGCTAGAGGCTTTACCCAACATTAAGGCATTGATTATTTTAAAACCTTCAGTCTAGTTATTAAGTAGGCCACCGTGCAATTAGTCTTCTCCATTGCGGTTGCGCGCAATTAGAAGATTCATCAACTTGATATTCATAATGCCTTTCTTAATGGAGGTCTTACTGAAAAGGTCTATATGAAACAACCTCCAGGTTTTGTCGACTCTACTCTTTTATCTCATGTGTGCAGATTGCACAAGTCGTTGTATGGTTTAAAACAAGCATCAAGGCATGGTACACTCATCTGAGTGATTTTTTGCTCTCCATTGGTTTTTTTGCCTCTAAGGTTGACACCTCCCTATTTATCTTGTCTGATGAAACTAATATATTTTATCTTTTTGTGTATATTGATGATATCCTGCTTACGAGTAGCAACTCTGCTATGCTCCATCGCCTAATCCAGTTACTAAAAACTGAATTCAAGCTTTGTGACTTAGGTGCAGTTCACTACTTTCTGGGTATTGAAGTTCAGTCTATAGGTATGGGTTTGATGTTGTGTCAGCACAAATATATCCTTGACATCCTCACTTAGGTTGGTATGACTTCCTGCAAACACGTTGATACTTCAGTTAGTGTATTGGCATATAATTCATTCTTTGATCCTACACGATTTCATCAAATATGGGTGCTCTTCAGTATCTTACCTTCACCCATGTAGATATATGTTTTGTTGTTAATAGAGTCTGTCAATTTATGCATGCTTCTACAGATTCTCATTGGGTTGCTGTTAAACGTATTCTATGCTACCTTAAAGGTACGACATCTTATGGTTTCCATATCACTAGAGGTTCCTCTTTTGCTCTACATGGTTTTACATATGCAAATTGGGCTGATAATATTGATGATCACAAGTCTATAAGTTGCTACCTTGTCTTCTTTGGTCAGATGCTGATTTCATGGAAATCCAGCAAAGTAACGTATAGTTGCTTGCTCCTCTACTAAGACGAAGTATAAAGCCTTAGCAGATGGTACTTCTGAGGTCATCTAGCTTTAATATTTGTTAATAGATCTACAGGTTCCCTCCGTCTATGCTCCTACCATTTGATGTGATAACATTGACGCCACCTATCTCTCAACGAATCCTATTTTCCATGCTTGTACTAAGCATGTTAAGGTAGATTATCACTTTGTTTGTGACAAGGTTGCAAAGAAAGAGATTCAGATTCATTTTATCCCCTCTCAAGATCAACTTGCATATGTCTTCACCAACCCGTTTTCTACAACGTCCTTTACTGCTTTTTGTTACAAGCTTCGGGTCAATCTTCCACCCTTAGCTTGAGGGGGCATATTATAGAATGTATAGTGACATGACCAAAAGCTTGATGTCTTCTTCCAAGTGCAGGAGTATTGAAGTAATAAATAACCCGGCAAGACCGGGGTCGAACTACAAGGAGGTTAACTATATAAATTATAAACAACAACAACAACAACAATAATAATAATTAGTAGTAATACTAATACTAATAATAACAATAATAGTAATAGTAGTAGTAGTAGTAATGATATTAATAATAGTAATAGTAATAATAAGGAGAACTTTGAGATGTAAGATTGATGTAAGGATTAAACAATAATAAAAACAAATGTCAAGGTTAGAGGATCCACTAATGGTACTTCAAATAAGTATAGTATAAACTCTTATTATTCAATTGGAAACCACACATAAAGGAGGTTCCAATCAGATTATAAATTGTTAACATGATTACGTTAGTTATCTTATTCAAATAATGCTAATACTTGTAAATGTTGTCAGACATTCATGATTATAACTTAAATTAACAACAAATCAAGTTCCTTTTATAGCTCAGGTTTCGGTTATACCATATAGTATGGGCTATGAAAGTGCCAAGTATTTGTTGTACCAAGTGTTATACAACATAAATTTAGATTAACTATTTAACAAGCAAAGCATTAAAAGTGAACAAGATAACAAATATAAAACATGTTAGTATCCAACATTAAGGTCCATGTTAAGTTTATATTATACTTATTCTTACACCATTAGTGTAGCCTTTTCACCTTAACATAATAGATTTAGTTAAACATAATGAAAGAAAGAAACATAAATAAACAAGATAAGAATATAATTATACAATTAAAGGAAAGGAAATGAATAGCATAAACAAGAGATTAATATAACATCAAATAAAACTTAAACATTACAAAAGACAAAGAAAGAGAGCAAGAGCATGATCTTGATCTGAACACCAAGATGCCTAAATGCATGGCAAATGCCTCCTTCTATAGGCCAAAATTCAAAACTATTGATTTGATGAATAATTGGTGGCCACATCTTGACTTGGTGAAAATCCTTATCTTCTTGTCTGAATAAAATGTCATTGCTAACATCAGAACTGGAACCACTTGTACGTATTAAAGTTCTAGGAAATTCTCTTAGCTTTCTAGGAAAAAAAAATTGAGGTCATTTGGACTTCTAGAACTCAAGATATGGGTTGAAAACTGAATAGTGTCCGGGCTGCAGGACAGATTCAGACTTCTTTGTTGTTGCTATAATTTGGATTTGAAAACGGCCTTGTTAAATCCTGGCCTCCAAATGAAAATTGTAAGCCTATGTCTTACCAAATGTGTGTAAAACTTTGAGATCATTTGGACGTCTAGAACTCGATATATGACCCAATTACCGAACAGTGTTCCAGTTTGAACTGCACCAATATCTCTTTTCTAAGTTTCACCCTCTTTTTATCTTCACAATTTCAGTAGTTGAATCCATCAATCAATCCTTTGATTTATGTGATAGACCTGCATTTAAGATGAACATTTACCATATATTAAGGTATCTTATAGTATCAGACTTGTTATTATAAAACATGCTTTAGTTAAAGAGTTATTGATACTTCAAGTGCAAAATGATGATATAAAACCTTGATAAACATGCACTTTTAAGTACTAATCACACCCCCCAACCATAATGACAACACCCACGATATAATCACTAGCGTCACAAATTATTTCAAAAGGTAATGACCAATCAGGAGGTTGAATGACAGGAGCAGAAGTAAGCAAGTTTTTAAGTTTAACAAAGGCTTCTTCACAATGTTCAGTCCATTCAAAAATATTATCCTTTGTTAGAAGGTTACTCAAGGGCTTATATATTACACTAAAATCTTTGATGAACCTTCTGTAAAAACCAGTATGTTCTAAGAATGATCTAACATCTTTAACAGATTTTGGAGTTGGTAAGTTGGCAATTAACTCGATTTTAGATTTGTAAACCTCAATTCCTTTCGATGAAACAATGTGACCAAGTACAATGCCGTTTGTTACCATAAAGTGACATTTTTACCAATTCAGTATAAGATTCTTCTCTTCATACCTGCTCAAAACCATTCTAAGTTAGTGAAACAATCATCAAATGAATCACCAAAAATAGAAAAATCATCCATAAAAATCTTAAGAAAACGTTCAACCATATCACTGAATATGCTAAGCATGCATCTTTGAAACGTGACTGGTGCATTACATAATCCAAAAGGCATCCTTCGATATGCAAAAGTACCAAATGGACATGTGAAAGTAGTCTTCTCTTGATCTTCCAATGCAATTTCAATTTGATTGTAACCTGAATAGCCATCTAAGAAACAATAAAATTCATGACCTGCAACTCTTTCTAGGATTTGATCCATGAAAGGTAAAGGGAAATGATCTTTTCTAGTCATTGAATTAAGTTTCCTATAATCAATGCACATGCGTCAACTAGTAACAGTCCTCGTTGGAATTAACTCATTTTTCTCATTTGTTATCACAGTGACTCCAGACTTTTTAGGTACAACTTGGGTAGGACTTACCCATTTGCTATCAAAAATTGGATAAATGATTCCATTATCTAGAAGCTTAATAACTTTATTTTTCACTACTTCTTTCATATTAGGATTAAGCCTTTGTTGCATTTCTCTAGAGGGTCTAGCATTTTCCTCCAAATAAATCCTGTGTGTACAAATCAAGGGGCTAATTCCTTTTATGCCAGCTATGGTCCATCCTAATGCATTTTTGTGCATTTTCAGAGTCTGTAGTAACTTACTTTCTTGAACACTAACTTGGATTTTGCCTAGAAATTGATAAGTTTACTACCAAACCCAAAAATGCATACCAAGCCTCGAAATCAAATATTTTCTATTCACACAAACTACATTGTCATATTCATATACATTTGAATAAAAAAAAAATACAACAAATAATTGATAACATTCATGAAATATCATTACTTGCAAATAAAAATAGCAACCTTATCCATACAATTTGAATTCAAAAATTATTTTCAAAACATATTTTGGTAATGACCAAAACCTTGTAAACCTAGGATTAATAACTTGGCTTATCAATGCATTAACAAAACTAAGACAACAAAAACATTATTGTAT